>CM019148.1:332341574-332631473 GCA_009733165.1 Naja naja | reverse complement strand
AATCACAACCTGGAAATTTATGGGTTTTCTTCTCTCTTGAAGAACTTTTTTTTTTGGTCATTTGCAGAGCTGACATTCCTTGGCTCTCATAACGTTAAATAAATCTAATTATGACACTTTAATAAAATATGTTAAAGGAGATTATTTGCGCCAAAGTCTGGAAGTATACAGAACATGTTCCAACAGCACATTGTTTGCACCTGGATATTAACCTCTTCAATGGCCTCTGGACATATGGCAGAAATCCAGACTCACAGCACCTGTAGTTCTCAATGGATGAATGCCATAACCACTCATCTCATGGAGAAGTTTAATGTGACACATTCAGTGTAGTTGGATAAATTGTGACCCAAAGTTTTCCAGTGTTGAAGAGCCAGTAGGACAAGCAAAAACCTGTTCATTTCCCAGTTTGTTTCAGAGAAGATAAGTGCCAATTTTGCCTTTCCATATCCCAACTAGCTTCTGTTCACAAAACATTCAGATCACTGAATTCCATATTTGTACAAGCATTCACAGCAATTCATTGGGTCAGAGCCAGGATGAGATTAATTACAAAACCAAATGTGTTTCCTCATGAAATGAAAATTTTTCTGTGACGAAAACCAAGTGATTTATTAAAGAACATAAGTAGATCTCAGTAATACATGTACCTACTGACTGACCTACCATCGCACACACAAGCATTCTGACAAAACCACAACCACCAACTGGGATTTATACCACAAGGTTATACTGGTTTACCTCAAACAATTATGGCATTGTACTATGCCTTGTTCCATTTTTTAAAGATATCTAGCTCTTCCAATTAGTGAAAAACTCAAAACAAAATATCTAGATGTTTAAAGAAAAGACAGTTTCCAGGGTGTTCCTGTTACCTGGCCATTAGGAAAGCATATACTATCAAATATGTCAAATTATACTGACATAATTTCTGATCCACAACTAGATGTCAGAGCACATGTTTCACATAAAAGACCTAGCTAAAGACAGGACAAAGGAAAACCAGTGCTGGAGCATATTCACAGAAGATCATCAACAGCCCCCTGTGGACGTCTTGAGTCCCAGAATCTTATTTTTATTTAGTATTGCTGCAATTTACAGAATAACAGAGTTGGAAAGGAACTTGGAGGTCTTCTAGTCCAGGGCTCCCTAACCCCAGTACATGGGCTGGTGTCAGGCCACTGCCCATTGGGAACCAGGCTGTGCAAGCAGCAGGCAAATGTGTGAGTGTGCAAAGCTACATTTGTGCAAGTGATGCCACACATGCAAAGCCATCCCTCTCCTTTCCCTGCCAGTCCACAGAGCCAGAAAGGATGGGGACAGCTGTTCTAGTCCAACCCCTTGCTCAAAGTATAGGAGATCCTATAGTAGAGGTGGGCAATTAATTTTCCTGAGGAGACCCATGAGAAATTGGGATTGTTATGGAGGATAAACCAAAAGGTCTGTGAAGATGTGTAGCTATGCACCCACACATGTACATATATAAATTGAAGAAAATAATAGGACTTACCTTCAAAATAAAAGAAATGCTGTTGTCTTGCATGCATAGTATACACTTATTTACATTTGATTGCTACTTTCCAATTGACCTCATGCAGGCCAAAGCCAGATCTGACCTGAAGGCTGTAAAATGCCAGGTCTGCCCTATACCATTTCCAGACAAATGGCTGTCCAATCTCTTCTTAAAAACTTCCACAGATGTAAAATCCACAATTTCTTCAGGGATTTTTTAATTTGTTTTTTTAGTTTTCTGCTACAAAGTATTATGGCTGAGCATAATACTCACATAGTATCCACTGTAGTTTTTCTTCCCATTTAATTTCCTATGAGTGAAATTGATACCTTTAAATGAGATATGGAAAAGTGGTATATAGCCAGTATAGAGTAGTCTGGATGTACGTTCTGAAGTTTTTCTTCAGAAGTATTGCTACTCAAAGCAAACACCCTTATGGCAAAGGGTCAATTATATCCAAGTGTCACATTCACAAATATAGTAGATGGGAAACAATGATTCTCTATGATAATGGGAACTGAATCAACCATAGCACTGAAGTAATTCAAGAAGACATCTGGCTAGCATGAAGTGAAATTCAATTGCCTGCTTGAGTTCTCTTAGTGTCATTACCCACAAGATCTACTCTGCATCATGGAAATGTGTCCTTTCTTTTAAAACGAGAGTTGCCCATGGATGACTCAGAGTTGTATTTGTGGTCCCATTTAATTTAATATGATTTTGGTATTTCATATATGGTTTGCAACAACATTTGCTTAACAACTGTAGTTTGTATGTATTCCATCTTTTTCAAGCTTTTGTTTGATTGAAATCCAGTTTGAGTACCTATACTTGTTTGCAGTGCTAGAGATTGACTAAAGATTCTGTGAGTGAATCAATCACATTTTCACACAACAATCTTTCTGGTTAACTGATGAAAGTAATTTTATGTACTCACTTGTTCCTCTTATTCAAGTATTTTTCAAAATGAGCAAGCTCTTTCTTAGTTTTCTTGTGAAATTGTTTCTCAATTTTAAAAATGTAATAGAAACATGTTGTTCTGTCTCCCTTCCCTTCCCCAGAAGGTAAGGAACTTGGCAGCAACACTAGCACAGAGAGTCACGCTGGCCTGTCTCCAAAATCCAAGTTATCTCTCCCGATAAGAGTGTTGGCAGTCACCCAGGCTCTCACTGCCAAATTCAGAACTGACAAGAAATGAAGTACTCACAGAAGGAATGATTTATTCCCAAGTCCATAAACCAAAGCAGGCACCACAACACAGACGGAATCCTCGGCTTATTCCACACTTTGTCACGCACAGAGTTTGCAACGTAGGCACACCCACTTTTATACCTGGTGGGGTGTGGTCCAGCTCAATCTCTGGCCCTCCCACACCTCCTACATTGCTGCTGACGTTTCTCCCTCCGACGTGCCTGGGATCAAGCCAGGAATCCTCCTCCTCACTCCCCAGCCGTGGCTGTACATATGCGTCTCTCAGGCTGTTCCTCTTGGCTTTCCCCTGAAGCCAGGGAAAGGTCCTGAGGCATTGCCAGGGAGGAAGGTCCTGGGGAGGGAGGCCTTGCCAGGGAGGAAGGTCCTGGGGGGGCAGGTCCTGGGGAGGAAGGCCCTGGTGAGGAAGGCATTGCCTGTTCCTCCTCTTCTTCATCATCCAGGTCCTCTTCCTCTGTCAGCACAGGCTCACGAGGCAGGGCCACAACACTATCCCCCACCGCAGGGCCCTTCCCCTGAGTCTGGGGGGATGTGGCCGAGAGGGAAGTGCTCATGGAACAGCCGCGTAAGGGTCAGGGCGTGGAGTGTGGAAGGCCCACCCAAGACAAGTCCTCCGGCCCGTCCCCCGCCCTCAACCAAATATTGAAACCGCCCCTTCAACCACCATGAGTCCTGAATGCTGACCACCCGCTGTCCTCTGCGCCAGCCCCAGCGGTGCAGGTGCTGAAGCAGGATCGGTGGGACGCCGGAGATAACACGAGGGGCTTCAGGAACCAGAAGGGAACGGTGGAAAACTGGGTGAATCTTCATAGAGCGGGTAGGGTTAGACGATAGGCCACAGGGTTGATGACCGCTTCAATGGGGTATGGGGCGACGAACCGGTGGTCCAGTTTCTTTACCAGGCGGTCAGCGGGAGGTGCTTGTGGACAACCACACTCAGTCTCCCACCGCCAGCGGGGGCCGTTGAGAGCGGTCAGTGTACCGCTTGTAGTCCTCCTTGGCCTGTATCAGGTGTTGCCGCGCCAACTGCTGAACGGCGTACAGCTCGGAAAGGAAGTCCTGAGCCTCAGGAACGGGGAATCCGAGGGTGTCAGAGGGAAGAACCACAGATGGTAGCCCACATTGGCATAGAACGGAGTCACCTGGGTGGAGGTGTGCTGGGAGTTGTTGAACGCGAACTCCGCCAGAGCAAGGTAGTCGGCCCAGTCGGTCTGCCGTTGGTTGACAAAGCAGCGCAAGTACTGCCCCAGGATGCCAATGACCTTCTCCGTTCCCCATCAGTCTCGGATGGTGCGATGAGGACAAGCACACCTGCACTTGTAACACGGTCATCAGGCTTTTCCAGAATTGGGCCATAAATTGTATGCCGCGGTCGGAAACCACCCTGTCCGGCAGGCCATGAAGGCGGAAAATATGCTGGATGAACAGACGGGCAGTCGCGGGCCGTGGCAGGGCACGACACGGGATGAAGTGGGCCATTTTGGTCAGCATGTCCACCACCACCAGCACGGTCATAAAGCCGGGACAACGGCAAGTGGCCAAGAAGTCCATAGAGATCGCCCCATGGTCTGTCTGGAGTGGGTAGAGGGTGGAGGAGACCAGGAGGCGCACCCATCATGGCTTTCACTTGCCGGCACGCACAGGATGTCACGTAAGCTGCGGACGCCGTGTCGCACTCGAGGCCACCAAAAAGTCCGAGTCACGAGGTGGAGGGTCTTGAAGTAGCCAAAATGGCCAGCTGCCGGGTTGTCGTGACACTGAGTCAAGAGAAGGGCCCGGCGCCCCGTGGGCACGCACAGCCATCCCCAATGCTTGAGCAAGCCCTCCTCCAAAGTCCATGGGGAGTCGGGGCCGACCTCCGCTCTCCTCTGCTGCGACCAAGCATCCAAGCGCTGCCTCTCGCACCCAAGCCTGAAGTCTACCGGTTCCTGGACTGCAGCCAAGGCTTCTGCTGGCAGCACCGTCCGAGAGGAGGCAAGTCTTTGGGGCACAGGTACTGGCTTGCGGATAGCGCATCCGCCCTCGACAGACTGCTGGAATGTAGGTCACACAAAAGTTGAACCAGGCAAAAACAACGACCACCGGATCTGCTGCTGGTTCAACTTCCTGGCTGTTGTCAGATGTTCCAGATTCGATGGTCTGTGCAGACCTCTATCTGGTGCCGGGCCCCTCGAGATGATGCCGCCAAGCCTCAAAGGCAGCTTTGATAGCCAGCAGCTCTTTTTCCCAGATGGTGTAGTTGCGCTCGGAAGGATTGAGTTTCCGCGAATAGTAAGCAGGGGAAAAGAGTGCCGCCAGCCACTGGGGCCTGCAACAGCACCGCCCCAAGGGCCATGTTGGACGTGTCCATCTCCACCACAAAAGGACGGTGCGGATCGGGGTGCCTCAAGACGGGTTCTGTGACAAAGGCTTTCTTGAGGGCCTCAAACGCCTGTTGCTGCAGGGGACCCCACTGGAACAGAACCTTCTTCCAAAGGAGCTGGGTTAGCGGAAAGGTTAACATGGCAAAGCCTGGGATGAAGGTCCGGTAATAGTTGGCAACCCCAGCAGGCTGGACGTCTTTCACGCGAGGGGTTCCCAACTGCACAAGGCCTCCACCTTCCATGGGTCCATAGTGATGCCTTCAGGAGCGATGATGTGCCCCAGGAACTCTATGGAAGTCTGAAAAAGAGACATTTCTCCAGCTTCATAAAGCTGGTGCTTCCGGCGTTGTGGCACCAGACGGACCTGTTGAAGGTGGCTTTCCTGGACGGGAGTAGATCAAGATGTCATCCAGGTAGACCACCACAAACTTATCCAACATGTCCCTGAACACGTCATTCATGAAATGCTGGAAGACTGCAGGAGCGTTGGTCAACCTGAACGGCATCACCGTATCCGAAATGGCCATATCAGGTGCCAAACGCCGCTTCCATTCATCTCCCTCTCGTATCCGCACCAGGTTGTAGGCCCCGGAGGTCGAGCCAGGAAGATGGTGGCCTCCCTCAGGCGCTCCATCAGCTCCAGAATGAGAGGCAGGGGTAGCGATTCCGCACCGCGATGGCGTTGAGCCGGTAATCGCAACACAAGCATAGGTCCCCGTCTTCTTCTTAACGAAGAGGACTGGTGCTGCAAGAGGGGACGACGGGCGGATGAACCCTCGGGCCAGGTTTTTGTCCAGAAAGTCCCGTAGGGTGGCCAACTCGGCTTGGACATGGAGTACAGACGCCCCACGGGCAGCACACATTGGGCAGAAGGTCCAAGGGGCAATCAGGGCCAATGTGCGGGTAAGCGGTCCTCCTTCTCGCTAAACACATCTGCTAAGTCCCTCAGTTCAGGAGGTAGGAGGCGATAGAGACGTCTGGCGGCACAGGCGCTGGATGTGGTCGATACACTGCAGGCTCGGGAAAGAGATGGCGTTCTGAGACCATGCCACCTGAGGATCGTGAGTCCGAAGCCAGGCCATACCCAGGACCATTGGGAAATGATGGTCCACGGTGACATAGAAGCGGATTGCTTCCTCATGTGCCCCAATGGTTAGGCGCAAAGGCTGGGTGGTGAACTTAATGGGCCCTGCGATCAGTTCCCACCCATCAATTGTCTCCACCCTCAGCGAAGGGTCCACCGGTTCCAAAGGGACCCTAAAATGCACCACGAAGGCCTGGTCCATGAAGTTCATTGTGGCCCCTGAGTCCACCAGCGCATGCGCCTGGATCCCCTTTGACTGGTTGGACAGGAAAACCTGAGTATCCAATATCAGATGCCGAGGGGGCCCAGAGTCCACAGCTGTGCAGTCAGGCAGAGGTTTAGTACTTGCCCGGCCTAGGGTGTCCCCCAGGTCAGGCCTGCCCCGTTTCCCAGCTTGGTCATGCCGGGATTCAGGCACAGGCTTGAGCGCCCCACGTTGCTTTCAGGGACAGGAAGCAGCGAAATGTCCGGGCTCCCCACAATACAAACACAACCCCCCCTGACGTCACTGTGTGCGCTCCTGGGCCATCAAGCAAGTTCCAGCCGCTCCCAGCTCCATGGGCTCTGCAGCTGTTGTCACGGAACTCGGGGCGACCCGGGGCACTGCCGGCGCAAGGCGTGGAGGTACAGACGCAGAGGGCGACTCCTGGATGGGGCGACGGGACTTTCGCTGCTGGAGACGTGCGTCGATGCGCAGACATTGCACCACCAGGGCATCGAGAGTTGGAGGGGCCTCCACCCGAACCAGTTCGTCCTGCAGTTCCTCTGACAGGCCATCCTGGAAGGCGTCCAGCAACGCCGCATCATTCCAGGTGGAGTCCATACAGACCAGATGAAATTCGGCAATATAGTCCTGCAGGGGGCGCTTCCCTTGGCGAAGGTCCTTAATGCGCCTGGCTGCCGTCTGGGTGCAGATCGGGTCCTCGTACATGAGGCGCATGTGTTGCAAAAAACCCTGGCAGTCTGTTAATAGTGGGCTATTCTGGACCAACAAGGGTGTGGCCCACCGGGCTGCAGAGCCAGAAAGGAGGCTTATCACAAACCCCACCCGAGTCCGGTCATCTGGAAAATCCTCTGGCCTCATAGCCATAAATAACTGGCACTGTCCCATAAAAGCTGGAAACATTTCTGGCTGCCCAGAAAACTTATCTGGCACAGCTACTGGGCATTTCTGATGGGGAGGGGGAGGAGGTGCTGCAGGAGCATTCAGTGCAGCAAGTTGAGCTACTAATTGCAGCAACTGTTGTTGGAAGCCCTGATTCTCGGCTTGTAACTGGTATAACTGCTGCTGCTGCTGCTGCTGCTGATCCATCTTGGTTTGAAGATGGTTAGTATCTTTTTGGGGTACGTGACAAAAACGTTCTGTCTCCCCTTCCCTTCCCCAGAAGGTAAGGAACTTGGCAGCAACACTAGCACAGAGAGTCACACTGGCCTGTCTCCAAAATCCAAGTTATCTCTCCCGATAAGAGTGTTGGCAGTCACCCAGGCTCTCACTGCCAAATTCAGAACTGACAAGAAATGAAGTACTCACAGAAGGAATGATTTATTCCCAAGTCCATAAACCAAAGCAGGCACCACAACACAGACGGAATCCTCGGCTTATTCCACACTTTGTCACGCAGAGTTTGCAACGTAGGCACACCCACTTTTATACCTGGTGGGGTGTGGTCCAGCTCAATCTCTGGCCCTCCCACGCCTCCTACATTGCTGCTGACGTTTCTCCCTCCGACGTTGCCTGGGATCAAGCCAGGAATCCTCCTCCTCACTCCCCAGCCGTGGCCGCACCGATATCGTCTCTCAGGCTGTTCCTCTTGGCTTTCGAAGAAACCTGAGGCATTGCCAGGAGGAAGGTCCTGGGGAGGGAGGCCTTGCCAGGGAGGAAGGTCCTGGGGAGGGAGGCCTTGCCAGGGAGGAAGGTCCTGGGGGGCAGGTCCTGGGGAGGAAGGCCCTGGTGAGGAAGGCATTGCCCGTTCCTCCTCTTCTTCATCATCCAGGTCCTCTTCCTCTGTCAGGACAGGTTCACGAGGCGGGGCCACAACACATGCCCTATTAGATCATCATGTATTTTTGAGCTTCATGCCTTGTAACTTCTGTTCTAAAAATATAGTTTTAGAATATAAATAATATTGTATTATTTATCCTATCACATCTAACATCACATCAATTAAAAACCAGGATTCATATACATCAGCTGGCAGTTAAATGCCACCATTCCAAATCCTTAGTCTCTACCCACCCCAACACCAAAAAACATCAGTTCGATTGGAGCAACACAAAAATCTTCAGCCACACTACTACCCACCACACTTCTGAGTTCATCAAGGCTTGACACTCCACAAACAATTCTATCAACAGACACATTGACTTACAACTAGCCTATGAACCTCTCAAAATCCAAATCAACCACACAGCCAACCAGAGACAGCACCGACCAACCAACCCACACAATCTTCTCACAAGCAATTCACCTCCTAATGACTCTGACCTGATGTAACCTTCTTATCACAAGACCTTTAACAAGACTCATTGATGACTCACACCTGACCCAACACAAGACCCTCACTTGACACACCCACACCTGAAGCCCTTATAAACAGAAGAACACTGACATCCCCTGAACTCTGATGAAGATGTTACCTAGTCTGCTAATGAAATATTCGGAAGCCAACCCACAAGCTTGAAGAACGAATCTTCACCCGAGCTGCAGATATTCACCACCATTGCAAATGTTCTACCATTCAATTATTTTTCCTTGCTTTCACTTTCAACCTGATATTGTTGGATTCCCTCATGTCTCTTGATTGCTATAAATTCAGTAGAACCATATGGATGTCACTAAGTTAGAATGATGTGATGGTCCCATTCTACATGTTCAACTAAATGCATCAGACATGGCAGTAATCATTAGTTTCAGAACTCTGAAACTATGGTTAAAGTGAAATTGGTCACTTCTTTTATCATTTCCATTTAGTTTCAAGTTACAACTCTTGTCATCTTTTGTTAGCTGTCAATGTTTCTTCAACCAAGTAAAAGTGAAAGCATTCAAAAGGTTTTAGTAAGCAGTTATTTGTAAGTCTAGAGTCAGAGGGGAAGGCACTCATGTCTGTACAATTCTGCCAATTCTGGAAATGTATTGAGCTCTATCAGAATTTTCTATGGGTTTTTTTTTAGTCAAAATATGGGTGATCTAAATGAATGATGGAGCCATTAAGCCACTGCTCAGCCACATAATCTGGTCATGTCAGGAATTTGTTCAAGCTATGAAAACCTATACTCAGCCACTGAGGTCAACTTTGGTTGTAGAGATAGTTGCCATATTAATTTAGCAAGGTGAATAGCAGTGGTTGTGCCACAGTTTCGTAAAATACAGTGTTCAGGCCAGAACCTTTCCATGCTTATTTAGAAGTAATTAAAAGCAATGGGTCTAGTTTCCTAGAAAAGTTTTCAGGGATTGACCTTTATGAACAGAAAAATTCTGCGTGTTTTGGAAAGCTGTAGGCCAGAATCTAGGGAAAACTGTTGTCTTTTGTAAAGTATAATTATATGTCTTGAACATAATTCATGTGGGAAGAATCGTCAACATGATTAGAAATAACTAAATGAATACCAAATATAATTTTTGTTAGCACATGACAAACTGAATTCTGCCTGAAACTGGACCTGTCTTTTTCTTTAAGTGCAAATAGCTATATTAATATTCTCTCTCCCTCTCCCTCTCTATTTTAAAGCAAAGCCTAGTTTGCAATCAATGCATATTCTGCCTTTGTGTAAGAATAACAGATGTTGATAGAAATAGCCATTGGGTTTGCAAAGAACCCATTTCATGTGTCAGAATAGTTGTGCTGCTCTTAGATGAAATGTCAAAAGCAGGCAGATATCTCAGTGTGAAATGACCTTAAGAAAAACCCGACCTCGCTAAAAGTGACCTTTTTCCAGCAAGAAACATTAAAATTACAACCATATTCATGCTTCAACTTCAAAAACAATATGTATTTCTTTTTTCTTTACTTTTTCATCTTGGCATCTTGCGTATTTTAAATAAAGATGTACACATTGACCCACTATATACTGTGTTTTGCTTAGCTTATTTATTTCGTTGTATGGACAAATGAGTGTGTGAGGATAGTCCATGAATATATGAATATATGTATGTGTATTTATATAATGTGTGTATATATATACACACAAACATACACAAAAATATTCAGACATACATGTATTAATAAAATGTATTAATTTTCTGAAGATGCCTTACCTTCTGCAAATAAAAAATACAACTTAAAATGAATCAAAGTGTCCAGAATGACTTAGACAATAATGTAGCATTTGAGAAGAATCCAAATAAAATAATATCAATAGCCCATTGATGCATTATGGAAAGCTTCCTGCTGGCTAGGAATTCTGGGAGACTAACAACTTAGTAAAAAAAAAATCAGAAAGATAAATATTTCAGTGCAGTGAATGAAGGAGGAGAGATTACTGTTATCATGTTGAGGCCTGTTATGTTTAGGCACAGAAAAGTGCTGATGGCATAGAATCATGTGAGATGGTCTCAAATTTTATTTTAGTTTATCATTAGTATTTTTATTCCAGAACTAGGAGTTGCCTAAACCATAAACAATCTTTGAAGCTCTTACAAAAATAAGTTTCTCTAAGACCAAAAATAATGATTCTCAGTAAAATGGAAAGGGGAGATCTGGTTGAATCCATATACTGGATAGGAGGCATCTGATATATGAACAGTTTCACTCAAATAATACTAAGAAAGAGTATTTTCCCCTCTATATTTTGTTATCCTTGAAGCCCTTTGAAAACTTCTCTGGAGAATTGAAACATTTCTGAAACAGCATGAATCTGTAAATCTGTAGGGAAAAACAGGAAAGGATAAAATTCCCTGGATAACATCAATTCAATACATTTCATGTCATCTACTGATGTGATAAGCACCATTTCCACTTCCACATAGATTATTTATTATTTATTAAAATGTTGAATCCAGAGTCCAGATCTGAAATATATGCCACTTGATATCGCTGATGAAGAAATGATAACGCTTTTTGGGTTATAATCTCAAATCAGCCCTTAAATTAACTTGTCATCCAGTCTTGCAGTCTTAATTAGCAAATAATAATCTCATGTTATTTTGTTGATTTTTTCTGAATTCAAGCTATATTACATTTATAATATTTATACAATCTACTAAGAAAGTTACACAATGAAAAATGATATGTTCATTCTGATATGATTTCTTTCTGATAAATCTATGAAAATATTTTAAGGTACTTATAGATCAGTCTCTTTATGATCATTTCAAGAATCTTGTATGTATTGATATCAGATTAACTAGTCCATAGTTCCTCGGATTCAACCTCCCTTTCTTTCTAAAGATAAGGAAAATATTTGCCAGACAATCAGAAATTTCCTTTAATATTATAGAATGCAACCTAATAATTTCCTGGAAGTTTTAAATGCATTCAAAGGAGATGTCCAGGCTGAGCCCCAAGGAGGGACAAACACATCATTAGTCATGAGTCTCTTCACATCCACAAGAGTCCAGCCCATTTTGAATTTCTTTTACTCTTATCTCTTACTAATTTCCCTTGGTTGTTAGTAGTTCAGATTCTTGTAGAGAGCTCAAGCTTACAATAAATGTTTATATCCATTTGAACTGTCTGGATCTCCTGATTTTCTGGGTACAAAGAATAAAATATCTGCTACAAACTCCACATAGGCATCATGGAGGACATCTGGCCATTAAATACTCAGCTTCATCCAGTCACCCCAGCTCTGTCTTGAATTAAGGGACTACAGGGTCATAAAAAGATTCCTGATATTTATTGAACATTTCATTAATTTCATACTGGAGAAATATATATACAAAGCCAAACATAACCGTTATTCCAAAAGACCAGTATGAGTAAGTTTCTGTTATGGTACACATCATTAATTCAAGACTTCATACTGTCTAGATTTTAAGTTGCAGTTGTAGATTTCAAACTTTTAAGCATCTTTTCAGAATTTGCTCTATTATTTGAACAAGACATCTTGGTGTCCCTTATCACTCCTTATCTCCTTTGAAGAGAGTGAGGTGAGATGATTCATAGGTTTCACATCACCCTTTGGAACAGATTCCACCTGCAGTAGAATGTGAAATTCATTGTATTTCTAATAGGTTAAGGTTAACAATATAATGTTGATCAACTGTCACCCCCCACTTTGTCAATTCCCTTTTCAATTTACTGACTTACATTGAGCCAACACAAACCCACATTAAGGCAGATTAATGTTAATTAATCTCAAGTTAATTTAAAAGGGGTAGAGTTGATTTTGTTGGATTTTGTTTTGTTTAAAACAGGATATAAAGATATCTGAATTCAGGTAGAATTGTATTGCTGGTAGCAGCTGTGTTTAACTTAAAGGAGACTTTCTTTATCTTTTTACTATTTCAAGGTCTATCAGTAGTAGGTATTTTTGTGCAGATATTTTATGTTCAATGATATCCACTAACAAATTTTAATTCAGTTTTAATTCAGTTGACACTTCCTTTAGCAAATTTGGAAAATTAGCATTTTTGTCAATCCTTTTTTAATGAATTCCTTTCCAGTACAACTTTAGAGTGCTATGGGACTCTTAAAACTATAGAGATATTGGAATAAAAACCAATGCTGAAGGGGAAATAGCAAAAATTCCTTTCTGATGGTTCTACTCTTCAAAGCCTCCCAAGTATGAAGTAATCTTTTATCCAAAGAATCCTTTCAGTTAAATTATGTGTTAATGGTTGCTGCTTTGAACATTCTGAAACTATTTGGGCTGCTATCCCATTGTGAGTCTAAAACTGATATTGAATTTCTTTTTTCTTCAGAAAGACTTTAGAGAGTTCAGGTGATAAAGCACCTTGTTATTTTCCATGAAGAATGTATGTTTCATTACTAAGGTTATAAACTTATCCACACTTTCTATAAGCATAGGTCTACTTTCAGGCATAAATATACAGGTTCACCATGTTTTTGTATATTTTTATGTATATGTTTTCCCAGTTAATATCTGTAAATCTAATGCACAACTGTGATTAGACATGCTGGTGAGATAGCTCATATGATCAAAGCCTTTGCAGGTTATTAAGTCAAGTGTGAATATTTCCAGAAAGTGCCAGAAACGTGCATTATTCATTAGATTAGAGGCACATAAATTTTTGTATCATGTTAATATTTATTTGCTTTACTTTGCTGCTTGTGAACATTGCTGATTGCCTAAAACAGGCAGAAGCCATGATGTGACTGCTTAGGAGTGACATCACTTCTAAGCTTCTTAATAATCGAATTAATGAAAGATCACAGCACCAGATAAATAGCTGGCATGGAAAGAATGAACTCTGCAGTGGACTCTGCAGAATATCAGAGACAACTTAGTTTAATAGACTGTATGAGGATAATTTTAGATTCAGTGTACATGTGAAAAACCATGGTTTCAAAAGACAGAGAACTAGCATGCCATTAGTTTGTGACACAGTCTGTGCCAAAGAGAGGAATCATTAGCTACTTTTAATTGCCATTTACATTTAGTCTTCCTCGCTATCAACTTGTATTTCATTTCTCTCATATTGTATATGGACCTTTTATTTTACTTAGAAATCATTTTATTCTTTGAATTTTTTCATCATAACAGAATATTACATATCCTTATTTAACTTTATTCATCTCTGTTCCTCCCCATATTTCCTTCCTTCTTTCCTCCCTCCCTCCCTCCATTCTTCAGTGATACGCACACTATCTGTGCTTCTAACAGACAATATTCTTGAAAAGCCACCAGACTATAGTTTTAACGTTTTAAACTTTGCCCTTCGGCCTGCTGTTAACCATTTTCCTCTTAGTTTTCAACTGTGCCACTTACAGTTTTCTAGTTACCCTGGGAGGGTCCCCACCTCCCCTAATCGTACTTATCAGAAGTATTTATGCATCAGTTTCTCTTACTCTTGTCAGCAAAGCTGACACACCTTCCTCAAAAGTATGAATTCTAGTTTAAAACTTGCCCTCAGTCAAGGAACCATTTTAAAAACCACATCACACTTTCAAAGGGTCTTTAAACCCTCTTTCCCTATTGTCACACATAATCCCAGTATAATTCATGTCCAATTTTTCATTTATTTCAAGTCTGTTACCCTTTCCTGCTCCCATAAATATATGCCACTTACTTTCTTACAGTTTGTTGGAAGAAGGAGAATTTTTTTATTTTTTTGTTTTTTAATTATTTGGTTTTATATGCCGCCCTCTCTCCCAAAGGACTCAGGGCAGCTCACATAAAAGACAACCATACAAATACAAAAGTTAAAATAGAATTAAATCAAATTCAACCAAATAATCATTAAAACCCATTTAAAAACATTTAAAAATATTAAAACATGCCCCCCTTAGTCGAAACCGGTCTGTTGGAATAACCAGGTCTTTAGGCCGCGACGAAAGGAGCGAAGGTCAGGGGCCAGTCATAGCTCCAGGGGAAGCTGGTTCCACAAAGTGGGCACCCCCACAGAGAAGGCCCTCCCTCTAGGGACCGCCAGCTGACATTGTCTAGCCGACGGCACCCCAGGGAGGCCCTGTCTGTGGGCGTGCACCAGGAGATTGGTATTCGATGCTGGCAGAAGACGTTTCCGTAAGTACCCTGGCCCCAAGCCATGGAGAGCTTTGTAGGTAAGCACCAACACCTTGAATCTCACATGGAGGGCAACTGGCAACCAATGCAGCTTGCGCAGGAGGGGTGTAATATGGGAATATCGGGACATTCCCATCACAACCCACGCAGCCGCATTCTGCACCAGCTGAAGCCTCCGCATGGTCCTCAAGGGAAGCCCCATGTAGAGTGCATTGCAGTAGTTGATCTGGGATGTAACAAATGCATGAGTGACCATGCGTAGCGCATCTCAGTCCAGGTAGGGACGCAACTGGCGCACCAGGTGAACCTGGGCAAATGCCCCCCTGGCCATGGCTCCAACCTGCTCCTCCAAACTGAGCCATGAGTCCAGGAGGAAACCAAAGTTGCAAGCCCTATCTACGGGGGGCAACACCTCTCCCCCCAAAACCAACAATGGAACATCCTGGATCATCCGAGATGTGCCGGTACGCACAGCCACTCAGTCTTGGCAGGGTTGAGCTAGAGCCTGTTCCTCCCCATCCAGATCCATACCACTTCCAGGCAATGGGACATCACGGGGAGGGCATCACTGAGTTGGTTTGGGGTGGAGATGTAAAGTTGAGTATCATCAGCATACTGGTGATACCTCATCCCAAAAGCACGAATGATCTCACCCAGCGGCTTCATATAAATGTTGAACAGGAGGGGAGAGAGGACCAACCGCTGAGGCACCCCACAAGAGAGGGGCTGCAGGGCCAACCTCTGCCCTCCTGCCAACACTGATTGTGAGCGTGCCAAGAGTTAGGAGGAGAACCACCGAAGAATGGTGCCTCCCACCCCCAACCCCCCGAGGTGCTGCAACAGGATACCATGGTTGATGGTATCGAAAGCCGCTGAGAGATCTAATAGGACCAGGACAGAGGAATAACCCCTGTCCTAAGCCCTCCAGAGATCATCCATCAGCGCGACCAATGCTGTCTCCATGCTGTATCCAGGCCTGAAACCCGACTGGCATGGATCTAGGTAATCTGCTTCCTCCAGCAACCTCGGAAGCTGGGAAGCCACCACGCTCTCAACAACCTTCGCCATAAAGCGAAGGTTGGAGACTGGGCGGAAGTTGTTCAAAATGGCTGGATCCAGGGTAGGCTCCTTGAGGAGGGGCCTCACCACTGCCTCTTTCAAGGTGGCCGGGAAGAGCTCCTCACTCAAAGAATTGGTGACAACTGCCTGGAGCCAGCCTCATGTAACCTCCCGGGTGGCATACACCAGCCAGGAGGGACACAGGGTCCAATAAACACATGGTGGAGCTCAGCCTCCGCATGGCCCTGTCCACATCATCCAGGATCACAGGGTCAAACTCATCCCAGATCATAATAGCCAGACCCAACGTTACTCCCTGGTCAGACTCTAGCCAGTCAGAGTCCAAGCTGGCCCAAATCTGAGCGATCTTGTCCTGCAGGTGATGGCTAAATTCCTTGGCTCAGCCCTGCAGGGGGTCGCACCTCCCCCCCGAACTCAAGAGGGAGTGGGCAACCCCAAACAGGGCAGCCTGGCGATTCTCTGCAGACGCGATGAGAGCAGCGAAGTGACCTCGCCATTCTCATTGCCGTCAGGTAGGTCCTAGTAAAGGACCTCAACTGAGACTGGTCAGATTTGGAACGGCTGGCCCTCCAACTGGACTCTAGGCCCCTCCTTTGTCACTTCATCTCCTGGAGCTCCCCGGAAAACCAAGGGGCTAACCGGGATCTGCGGCATGTCAGGGGCCGCAAAGGGGCAACTCGGTCAAGAGCCCCCAAGGCAACCTGTTGCCAAACATCCACAAGGGTCTCAGCCGAGCTGTGAGGAAGGGAGGTAGGAAACGGCCCAAGTGCCATCTGAAAACCCTCCGGGTCCATCAGACGCCTGGGATGGAACCACCTGAGATGACCACTATGAGATGACTTACCTTAAGTTGATTATTTAACTACAGGTTTCATTATTAAATATAGTACAGGTTTCTGTTCCAAGGAGTTTACTATCTAATAACAAAAACTAACCATGAGAAAGACAGCAAAGGAGAAAGATTAGTCATGAAAGCAGAATGGGGGTTTGGTTTGGTTTGGTCTTTTCATGCCCTAGCATACTAAGACGCACAATATAGAAGACTATGCACTATCTTTGGTGCTTAGCAGCAAAATTGTGGCCCACAGAGGTGAAATGTTGGCTATTACTATTACTTACTATTTGGTCTGGAAAAAATAATTCTTGCTTTCCAGCAGACTTTCCAGTTCTGTTCTGGATGTTTTAAACCAGAGCTTCTATCATCCCCAGAAGCAAGAAACTGCTTCATGATGAACATATATAAAATAATATATTAGAACAATTCTGCTTCTCCCACCCTTGTACATATATGCTGATCAGGTCTGAGCTGGCAAATACAATTTAGTGCAAGTGAGTGTAAAGTTATACACACTGGGGCAAAGCAGATTATGGCCTTATAGCTGTGCAGTCATTTATAATATAACAGATGGTATTTATTTTCTGAAAATTCTGTTGGTCATAAAATAAAAAGTATGCCTCTCAGGTTGATGAAACTCAGCACAATGAAATGAAGTTCTGGGTCACCTTTATAAACATGCTATTTCATAATGATTAGGTCAGCTTTTGTCAAAATATGGTGGTTTAAAAAAACTGGGCTTAATCATTATTGGCCACCAATTTCAGGAAGATAAAGCACTAAAATGTTTTCCATTTGGATCAAACCACCTTCTACTAAAAATTTAAGAATGTTTTATGTATTCAAATTTGTATAGCTGCCCATTTCATAGAAAGCAACATTGGGTGGTTTACAACGATCAAATAAAACAAGGGCTATAAAAGCAACAGGCATAAAAATATTAAAAAAACCCACAGCAAATTATAAATATACAAACCCCAGGCAAAGAATGGCCACCTCGGCTTTGTAGAAATGTTCACAGCTAGGTGTGATTCTAAAAATCCCTCCCGCCCTCCCCCCCCGCAAAAAAGACTGAGGTGAATTATTTCACTGTGAAAATAGAAAGAACAGTGTTGCAAATCTCTCAATTCTATATATTGGTGTGAAAGAGAGGGAAGACACTCCCTAAAAGTTTTCCTGGAAGACCATTACCAACCCATGCTAGTTCCATGCCATACAAAGACATACCTGTACGAGGCCAAAGTAAAAATAAAGTCAAGATGGACCAACTGCACAATTGAAACCACACCTTTTAAACTGTGTCACATACCTTTAGCCCTCCTTCCCTGCCTCAATACCTTCCCTTACACTCCCTACCTTTCCTGCTTCAAACACCTTTGCCTGACATCTTCCATACCTTCCTAGTTAGAGAAAGGAACTTCATTAGGTAGACCAGAAAAGGAAAACAATTTTACAGGAAAGCTAATACTACTTTTATTGAGATTGGCTGTAGCAAAATCTTGCAAGTCTGATTTCATTGTGCCTCCTTTTTCTTATAGGTCAAAGAATTAGAGAGGCAAGTGGCTGAGCTTCTTGCATATTATGTCAATTGTGGAATTAAAAATGTGAATAGATCTTGCATATCTCTGTCCAAGTTGTTAAGTTTGCATGAAGAGTCAGACGTGAAGAGCTTCAGTGAAGAGTTTTTTAAGTGACTACAGCTCGAATGGACCCGACTTGGCTGGGCTACGGCTGCTTCTTATAGCCAGCAGCCGTAGTTGCCAGCCAATCAGAGTGCAGGGTTTTCCCGCACTTTTTAAACCAATCCTATTTGACATTTTACAAGAACAATTCAAACTAAACCAATGACATTCAAACCTACATACATAACACAAGTCATTTTCTATACTTCCTGCATTTCTACACATGATTCCTGCTGCATTCTTTGGCAGGACGTATCTCTACATACATGCATGTATGCCTTTGGAAACCACACTTGGAATATTGCATCCAGTTCTAATCACCACAATGTAAAAATTTTGATGACAATGTTGAGACTTTAGAAAAAAGTGCAGAAAAGAGCAACAAGAATGATTAGAGGGCTGGAGGCTAAAACAGTTACAGGAATTGGATGTATCTAATAAAAAAAGGATTACAGGAGACATTATAGAAGTGTTGCAATATTTGAGGGGCTCCTACAAAGATGAGGAGGTCAAACTATTTCCCAAAGCACCAAAAGGGAAGATGAGAAACAATGGATGGAAACTAATCAGGGAAAAGAGCAACCTAGAACTAAGAAGAAATTTCCTAATGGTGAGAGCAATCAACCAATGGAACAACTTACCTTCAGAAGTTGTGGATGCCATCACTGGAAGCTTTCAAAAGGAGACTGGACAATGTGAAATGGTGTAGGATCTCCTGCTTGAGCAGGGGGTTGGACTAGAACAGGGGTTACCAACCTTTTGGACCTCAGGGACCATCAAACTCATAATTTTAAATCTCACGGACCACTAACCGGTTCTGTGGGCGTGGCCTAATTTGTGAGTGTGGCTTGGTGGTCATGTGACTGGCTGGGCATGGCCTGTATGTAAATATTATAAATATTTATATAAATATCGATTTTTTTATTTAAAAAAAGAGCAACTTTTACCCAAAATCAGGCAAAGCAGGCAGGCAGATTGAGTTGCTCACAGAATCACAGATTTATTCAGAGATCTATCTATCTGCTATCGGCTAGCTTTGTCACATAAAATTTGCTTTCAAGCAAACTCATAAAATTTACTAGCAAGCAAACTCACAAAATTAACTCACAACACACCATGTATGTAAATATTGAATTTTTTTATAAAAAAAGAGCAATTTTTACCCAAAATCAGGCAAAGCAGTCAGGCAGATTGAGTTGCTCACAGAATCATTCAGTGATCTATGTATCTGACATTGGCTACCTGAGTCTGTCACATAAAATTTGCTTGCTGTGAGTCTGCACTGAATAATAGAACCTTCAGTCCTAAGGGAGGTTCAGCTGTGCTTAAAAGCAGAGCCCAAGATCTAAAGACTAGCTAGAAAGTGAGAAATGCAACCATTTCCTGCTTTCTAGCTAATCTAAATCTCCCGGCACAGCAGACCAGCTGCTGGGTGGGGTAAAAAAAGGAAAAATATCAATTTAGCAGGCAAGATTGCCGGGTAAGGAGTGAGTGGGCGGGGAGGGTTCCTGTGGACCATGTGGGCGGCGCAACCTTGTGTTTCTGTGCAGCCTGGATTAATTGCTTTGGGGGGGGTGCTCTGAGGGTGACATTTCTCTGCAGCCCACCAAAATTTTCTCGTGGACCACCAGTGGGCCGTAGCTCACCGGTTGGTGACCGCAGGACTAGAAGACCTCCAAAGTCCCTTCCAACTCTATTATTCTATGTACTATATCTAGTAGGAGACTTGTCTGTGAGAAAATGTTTTTTATTATGAATGTATCTGCACCTGTTAGGTCATTTAGGTTTGAGAAAATCTCTCAGGAGATGTTAAGTTTCAGCTAGCAAATATTGGGAAATAAAATCTGCATATCTAGTTGAGGAAAGATGTCATAGACCTTAATTCTGGTTTAGAAGAGCTCTTAAGAAACACTTGCTTTGGCCCATAACCTCCATTATGTGCTGATGGTAGAGGGATTGTATAACTCACCAGTGGAATCCCAGATTGTCATTGGTCAGATGCACTGTTCCTTTACACAAAAATCAGATGCTCAAAACAAGAAATAAAATAAAAGTGAAACTTTCTTCAAGTATTACTCGATTCTCCATTTTTTTCTTTTTCACAAGCAGTATTCTCACAGTACCAATTAGACTCTGCAGTCTTGGTGCTCTTTCTGACTTGCTCCCCACATTCAGAACACATTTTTTTGTTTCTTATATAGGAACACAGTTACACAATTTCCCTCACACATCTTGTCTTTGCTCAGGAACTGTCTATTTCAGGGATCTGGAAATGAATTTTTTTATTCACTGCCCCCTTTCAAGAAAAGGACCCTATCCCAGTACCTTAACCTTTCTGGTGCTGTAACCTGTAAAGAGATGTATTTTCCTCCAGGCCCTGGAATAATAAGGTTGGAGCCTAGGAATAACAGTAAAATAGAGTTGGAAGAGACCTTGGAGGTCTTCTAGTCCAACCCCATGCCGCTGGGATATGTCACCCCATGCTACAGACTAGGTGAACCGACTAGGTGATTCCATCCCAGGTGCCTGATGGACCCAGAGAGGTTTCAAACGGCGCTTGGGTTGTTTCCTGCCTCCCTTACCCACAGCTCGGTCGAGGCCCTGGTGGATGCCTGGCAACAGGCTGCCTCAGAGGCTCTTGACCTGGTTATCCCTTTGCAGCCCTTGACCCGATGCAGATCCCGGTTAGCTCCTTGGTTTTCTGCAGAGCTCCGGGAGATAAAGCATTGGAGGAGGGGCCTAGAGAGCAGTCAGAGGTCCAGTCGTTCCAGATCTGACCGATCCCAGTTAAGATCCTTTATAAGGACTTATCTGGCGGAGATGGGAGCAGCAAAGTATACTTACTTCTCCGCTCTCATTCCATCCACAGAGAATCGCCCGGCCTCTCTGTTTAGGGTCACCCGCTCCCTCCTTAATCAGGGGGTGAGGGAGGACCCTTTGCAGGGGCCGCCCGAGGAATTTAGTCAGCATCTGCTGGACAAGATCGTTCAGATCTGGGCCGGTCTGCACTCCGACTGGCTAGAGTCTGACGAGGGAGTAGCGTCAGGTCTTGTTGATATGATCTGGGATGAGTTTGAGCCTGTGACTCCAGATGAAGTGGACAGGGTCATGCGGAAGCTGAGTTCCACCACGTGTTTACTGGACCCATGTCCCTCCTGGCTGGTTTATGCCGCCCGGGAGGTTACACGAGGCTGGCTCCAGGCAGTTGTCAATGCTTCGATGAGTGAGGGTTCCTTCCTGGCCGCCTTGAAGGAGGCGGTGGTGAGGCCCCCCTTAAGAAGCCTGCCTTGGACCCAGCCATTTTGAACAACTTTCGTCCTGTCTCCAACCTTAGCTTTGTGGCGAAGGTTGTTGAGAGCGTGGTGGCACATCAGCTCCCAGGGTTCCTGGAGGAAGCTGATTACCTAGATCTGTACCCATCGGGTTTCAGGCCCGGGTACAGCACGGAGACAGCATTGGTTGCACTGATGGATGATCTCTGGAGGGTTTGTGACAGGGGACATTTCTCTGTCTTAGTCCTATTAGATCTCTCAGCGGCTTTTGATACCATCGACCACAGTATCTTGTTGCAACACCTTGAGAGGTTGGGGGTGGGAGGCACCATTTTGTGGTGGTTCTCCTCCTACCTCTCGGGTCGTTCGCAATTGATGCTGGCAGGAAGGCAGAGGTTGACTCCATGGCCCCTTGCTTGCAGGGTTCCCCAGGGGTCAGTCCTCTCTCCCCTCCTGTTCAACATCTACATGAAGTCGCTGGGCAAGATCATCCATGGTTTTGGGGTGAGGTATCATCAGTATGCTGATGATACCCAGCTCTTCATCTCCACCCCAAACCAAATCAGTGATGCCCTCGCTGTGATGTCTCATTGCCTGGAAGCGGTGTGGATCTGGATGGGGAGGAACAGGCTCCAGCTCAACCCGGCCAAGACCGAGTGGCTGTGTGTACCGGCATCTCGGATGATCCAGGATGTTCCATCATTAGGCATGGGGGGAGAGGTGTTGCCCCCCATGGGTAGGATGTGCAACTTGGGTATCCTCCTGGATACACAGCTCAGTTTGGAGGAGCAGGTGGGAGTGGTGACCAGGGGGGCATTTGCCCAGGTTCGCCTTGTGCATCAGTTGCGCCCCTACCTGGACCAAGATGCCTTATGTACGGTTACTCATGTGCTCATTACGTCCTGAGTCGACTACTGCAATGATCCTTATATGGGCCTGCCCTTGCGGACCATGCGGAGGCTTCAACTGGTGCAAAATGCGGCCACTCAGGTTGTGAGGGGGCTACCCCAATACTCCTATATTACACCCCTCCTGCGTGAGTTGCATTGGTTGTTGGTTGCCCTCTGGGTAAGATTCAAGGTGCTGGTACTTACCTATAAAGCCCTATATGGCTTGGGGATGGGGTTCTTGCAGGAACGTCTCTTGCCAGCATCAAATGCCCATCGCCTGGTGCACTCCCACAGACAGGGACTCCTTGGGGTGCCATCAGCCAGACAATGTCGGCTGGTGGCCCCTAGGGGTAGGGCCTTCTCTGTGGGAATGCCCACTCTATGGAACCAGCTGCCCTTGGAGCTACGATTGGCCCCGACCTCCGCTCCTTCTGCTGCGACCTAAAGACATGGTTATTCAAACAAGCCGGCCTGGACTGAGGGTTTTTTTTTTAGCTTTTTAAAATGTTAGTGTCTTTTGGGTTTTAGATAATTTGTTTGGCTTGAATTGGGTTTAATAATTTTTTAAATAATTTTAATCTTTGTATTGTGTGTTTTTGTGATGTGAGCTGCCCTGAGTCCTTCGGGAAATAGGGTGGCATACAAGTCCAAACAAACAAACAAACAAACAAATAAACCCTCTGCTCAAGCAGGAAACCCTATACCAATTCAGACAATCAGTTGTCCAATCTCTTCTTAAAAACTTCAGTGTTGGAGCATCCATGACTTCTGGAAGCAAGACATTCCATTGATTAATTGCTCTAACTGTCAGGAAAGTTCTCCTTAGTTCTAAGTCGGTTCTCTCCTTGATTAGTTTCCATCCTTTGGACAAAGATGGTGGATCAGGTCGTTGTTTCTCTCTCTCCCTCCCTCCCTCTCTCCCTCTCTCTCTTCCTCTCTCTCTCTCCCTCTCTTTCCCTCCCTCCTTCTCCCTCACTCCCTCCCTCCCTCCCTCTCTCCCTCTCTCTTTCTCTCCCCCTCTCTCTCCCTCTCTCTCCCTCACTCCTTCTCCCTCACTCCCTCTCTCTTTCTCTCCCTCTCCCTCTCTCTTTCCCCCTCCCTCTCTCTCTTTTTAAATTACCATTGTGGTTTTGTTACTTTGGTGAGCCACACTATTTTACAAGATGGCCCATAAAAGAAATAAAATAAAAATAAAATAAAATAGCATTCCTCTGATTATTTAAATGTTCCTCCCTCCTGATTTTAGGCAGCCCATTAAAACATGGTTATTTCTTCAAGTTTCAGAGGATGGAATAATATGATCTGTTTCCTCTAGCAATAGAAGTTACTTTATTTGGTGACTATTAAATGGACAAGATTCCTAAAGTTTTACACATTTTCTATATATTGTTATTGTTATGAATTGGGACCCTGACACTTTATTCTAATGCATACTGGTCTGTAGTTGGGATATATATTCAGAGTCAACCCAGCAAAATAAACAAGGAAATAAACAGGCAGGCAGGCAGGCACCCCAATGAGGCTTAATTTAATGCAATAGAATCAGAATTAACTCTAAGTGGAAGACCAGATTTGCATGGTTTTCTTTGTAAAATTTCCTTCAAATTCTTGTTTATAAAACTTCTTCAATATCTTCATAAATGACTTAAGTATGGGAATAGAAGGGGAACTCATCAAATTTGCAGATGACACTAAGCTGATAGGAATAGCCAACACCCCAGAAGACAAGCTCAGGATCCAAAAAAATCTTGACCAACTTAAACAATGGGTCCTATCCAACAACATGAAATTTAATGAGGAGAAAAGCAATATTTTACATCTAGGCAGGAAAAACCAAAGGCAAACAGTACTGAGTAGGTGAAACCTGGCTCAAAAACAATAACTGTGAGAGGGACTTTGGAGTCCTAGTGGATGATCACTTAAACATGAGCCAGCAGTGTGGAGCAGGAGCCAAAAAGCCAATCAAATCCTTGGTTGTATAAACAAAGGCATAGCATTAAAATCACATGAAGTATTAGTACCACTTTATAAAGCCTTCGTAAGGCCACACCTGGAATACTGCATCCAGTTTTGGTCATCACATTACAAAAAAGTTATTGAGACTTTTGGAAAAAGTGCAGAGAAGAGTGCAAAGAAGGTCTGGAGAAAAAAACATTTTTGCAGGAATTTGGTTTGCCCAGTCTAGAGAAAAGAAGGACTGGGGATGACATGATAGCAGTATTCCAGGATTCGAGGGGCTGCCACAAAGAAGAGGGGGTCAACTTTTTTTCCAAAGCACCAGAAGGCAAGATAAGAAACAATTTGGATGGAAACTAATCAAGGAGAGAAGCAGCCTAGAATTAAAAAGAAACTTCCTAACAGTGAGGACAATTAACCAGCGGAATAGCTTGCCTTCAGAAGTTATGGGTGCTTCATCACTGGAGGCTTTTAAGAAATGACTGGACAACCACCTATCTGAAATCATATGGGGTCTCTTATTTGAGCAGGGGGTTGCATTAGAAGACCTCCAAGGTTCCTTCCAGTTCTATTCTGATTGAAAACTATTACTACAGGGTTAGAGTTAGGGTTAGGTTTTCTTTTGCTGGGGGGGGGAGGGGTTGGAGTTTGTAAGAATTATTTTTCAATTAAAGGAGTAATATTCAAAAAAGAAAATTAAATTTACCCAATTCTTTTTTTAAATAAACCTTATTAAATTTTATTACATTAAAAACATAAAACATAATAAGAAAAAGAACAAAAGAACAAAAAACATATAGACAAACAACATAAGACATAAAAACATTGAAAAAACCATTAAAAGTATATTGCTCAAAGACAACTACTTGTGGTGATAACTATATAACAATCATATGTGCAATAATAACAGATATTAACTTATACATAAATATATTTTTGTTCTATCTATATTCTATATTTATTAATTATCTATCTTTACCCTGTCTCCAATCTATCCAACTATACCATTGTTCCCATACTTTGTAAAATATCGAGTCTTCTTTGTCTTTTAAACTCAATGATAGTTTGTCCATTTCTGCACAGCTCATAATTTTTTGTATGACCATTTCATCTACAGGTATATGTGGCTGTTTCCAGCATAGAGCAAAAGCAATCCTGGCAGCAGTTAATATATGTATTAGTAAATATTTTGTGCTTTTTACATATATTTTTAAAGAATTCCCAATAGGAAGAGTTCTGGTTCTAGGTCTAATTGTTCATTAGTAATTTCCTGAAGCCAATTGTGAATTTTGAGCCAATATTTTTGTAAATTTACACAATTCTTTTTGCCACTCTGCTACATAGTGTAAACAGTAATATTCATATGTAAGTATGCCATTTGTGTATATATATGGTCTCTGCACACTTCTAGCCCCCTGCCACTAATACGCTATAAGGGAGGGTGGGGTAAATGGTGAAAAATATTAATAAATTTGGTAGCATTGAAAACACATATTCCTCAAGATGAAATAGCAGACCTTGTCAGTGATCCTGAATGAACAATAAAACAAATTAAATGGGAACAAATATTGTAAAGCAGACTTCTGAATTATCATGACAATTACAATTTTAAACAATTCCCTAAGATTATATACTTTTAACTGAACAGACTTGGCTAAAAATTATATGTATTATAAATACACACATGCTATATGTACACACACACACACACACACACACAAAGACTCAAAAATATAAAATTAGGGCCAGATAGCCATAATAATAATAATAATGTTGGAACAGCAGCTTTCAGATTTATTCAGACTAATGAGTGCATCTAAATTTTGAGGATGCTAATTCACTGAAGTTGGTTCTCTGACAAGACAGAAAAAACAACAAGGCTGTCACTGGTTATGAACAAAGTGAATTGGTTATATGACTGACAGTAGAAATTTCTTTTAACATCAGTAAAAGGAGGTAGAAGTGTCAGCTAAGAGGACAGATGCTGACTTCTCCAGCACTCAGAGAGTTTGTATACGATCACGAAGGAACACATTGACTTGATGCCAGCTTAATAGGCTCAGCATAGCTGACATTCAGATGAAGAAGGAAACCATAAAAACAGCTTTAGGAAGCTGTCCAGGCCATTAACACAAACTCAGAACCCATAGTCCTAAGTCAAGATTGGCTGAGAACTTTCTGTCTAGTTTTCTTTTCCATAAATTGTGGTGATGTTTCATTACTTTTATTTACTACTTCATCTTGGCAGAAGGGGAAAGAGTAAGAAGAACAGATGCCTGAAATCTTTAGAATAAACAGGCAAAAAGGCAAAAGAATATATATGTATGTATATATATATATATATATATATATATATATAGGTCTTGGTGTATTCGGTCTTGTCCGTGTAAGGTTGAGAATACCTTGGCAGCGTTTGAAAATCTCATCCGTCATCTTCAGGCTGGTGTCTTCAGCTTCGTTCTCTCTGGGAGAAGTCAGGAGAACGAGCTGAGAACCAGCCTGAAGATGACGGATGAGATTTCGTCGAAACGTTTCCAAGGTATCTCAATCTTACACAGGACAAGACCCGAATACACCAAGACCTACATACCTTTACCCGTGAAAATCTACGAAAACAATATATATATATATATATATATATAATATATATATATATATATATATATGTAGGTCTTGGTGTACTCGGGTCTTGTCCCGTGTAGTTGAGAAATACCTGGCGACGTTTTGACGAGATCCCACTCGCCATCTTCAGGCTGGTGACTTCGGTACTCTTCATCTTACATGGGATAAGACCCAAATACACCAAGACCTACATACTTTATTACTCGTAAAATCTACGAAAAACATATATATATATATATATATATATATATATATATATATATATTTTCGTAGATTTTCACGGTAAAGGTATGTAGTCTTGGTGTATTCGGGTCTTGTCCGTGTATGATTGAGAATACCTTGGCAACGTTTCGACGAATCTCATCCGTCATCTTCAGGCTGGTGTCTTCAGCTTCGTTCTCCTGGAGAACGAAGCTGAAGACACCAGCCTGAAGATGACGGATGAGATTTCGTCGAAACGTGCCAAGGTATTCTCAATCATACACGGACAAGACCCGAATACACCAAGACCTACATATATAATATATATAATATATATATATATATATATATATTTGTTTTCGTAGATTTTCACGGGCAAAGGTATAGGTCTTGGTGTATTCGGTCTTGTCCCGTGTAGGATTGAGATACCTTGCCAACGTTGCCAAGGTATTCTCAATCCTACACGGGACAAGACCGAATACACCAAGACATATATATATATATATATATATATATATATATATATATATATATACACACATATATAATTGGTATTATATGCCACCCTATCTCCTGAAGGACTTAGGGTGGCTCACATAAAAAACACCCAATACAAAAGTTAAAAGAATTAAAAATAATTAAACTAATTAGATCAAATAAATATTTAAAACCCAAACCACAAAACATTTAAAACAAACTCCTCCCCCTGCTCAGTCCAGGCCACGGACTGTTTGAATAACCAAGCCTTTAGGCCATGGTGAAAGGAGCGGAGGTCAGGGACCAATCATAGCTCCAGGGGAAGCTGGTTCCACAAAGTGGGCACCCCCACAGAGAAGGCCCTCCCCCTAGGGACTGCCAGCCGACATTGTTTGGCTGATGGTATCCCAAGGAGGCCCTGTCTGTGAGCGTGCACTGGGTAATTGGTGTTCGATGCTGGCAGGAGAAGTTTCTGCAAGTACCCCGGTCCTAAGCCATGTAGGGCTTAATAGGTAAGTACCAGCACCTTGAATCTCACACGGAGGGCAGCCAGCAACCAATGCAACTCGCGCAGGAGGGGTGTAACATGGGAGTATCGTGATACACCCTTCACAACCCACGCGGCCGCATTCTGCACCAGCTGAAGCCTCCGCGTGGTCTGCAAGGGCAGCCCCATGTAGAGAGCATTACAGTAGTCAATCTGGAGTGTAACAAGTGCATGAGTGATGTGCGTAGCGCATCTTGGTCCAGGTAGGGGCACCACTGGTGCACCAGGTGCACCTGGGCGAATGCCCCCCTGGTCACGGCTCCCACCTGCTCCTCCAAACTGAGCCGTGAATCCAGGAGGACACTCAAGTTGTGGACCGTTCCCACAGGGGCAACACCTCTCCCCCCATGACTAGAGGTGGAACATCCTGGATCACCCGAGATGCCGGTACGCATAGCCATTCAGTCTTGGCTGGGTTGAGTTGGAGCCTGTTCCTCCCCATCCAGATCCGCACCACTTCCAGGTAATGAGACATCACGGCGAGGGCATCACTGAGTTGGTTTGGGGTGGAGATGAAGAGCTGGGTATCATCAGCATACTGATGATACCTCACCCCAAAACCACGGATGATCTTGCCCAGCGGCTTCATGTAGATGTTGAACAGGAGGGGAGAGAGGGCCAACCCCTGGGGCACCCCACAAGTGAGGGGCTGTGGGGCCGATCTCTGCCCTCCTGCCAACACCAATTGCGAATGCCCCGAACAGTAGGAGGAGAACCACCGAAGGACGGTGCCTCCCACCCCCAACCCCCAGAGGCGCTGCAACAGGATACCATGATCGATGGTATCAAAAGCCACTGAGAGGTCTAATAGGACTAAGACAGAGGAATATCCCCTGTCCCGAGCCCTCCAGAGATCATCCATCAGCATGACCAAATATATACATATATATTTATATATATATGCATGTATGTATGTATGTATGTATGTATGTATACACACACACACACACACACACACACACATATATGTAGGTCTTGGTGTATTCGGGTCTTGTCCCATGTAAGATTGAGAATACCTTGGAGACGTTTCAACGAGATCCCACTCGCCATCTTCAGGCTGGTGTCTTCGGCTTTGTGCTTGTTCCAGCAAAGCGTGATCTGAGCTGCCTTCTCTCTATAAATACTGGAGGGGAGGTGTGGTGTGCTGGCTCTGCTGTAAGCAGGTTGGTTGGCTGTGTTTTTGACTGTGTTGTCGCTTCTTGATTGGTTGATGGAATTGGTGTTTGCTGATTGGTTGGCTTTTTTGTAAGAGCCTGTGTGGCTGAGGTAGTGGCTGTGTGTCCTTCAGCCTATGAAGCACAATCACCAACCTAATCCTAAGGGAGACTCCCCCCAAAAACCAAGACACAGAACAGGACAATGGCATCGCCCTCTTCCCTTACATCAAAGGCACCACAGATAAAATCAGCAAATTTCTCCACAAACACAATATCAGGACAGCCTTTGGCACTGACCAAAAAATAGCCAACATCTTAAGAAACCCCAAAGACAAGATCCAGCTAGAAAACCAAGGAGTTTTTTTTAATTACATTTATATGCCGCCCTTCTCCGAAGACTCAGGGCGGCTTACAATTTTTGGAGCACAACCCAATGCGCTCAGCAATAGCCTTCATTCCATTGTATATGCCTGCTTATTACTAAGCGACATTTTTACAAGGTCAGCTAATTGCCCCCAACAATCTTGGGTCCTCACTTTACCTACCCCGAGAGGATGGAAGGCTGAGTCAACCTTGAGCCTGGTGGGATTCGAGCCTACAGTAATTGTAGACAGCTGGATCTTAAGAGCAGGCATTTAACAGCCTGAGCCACCAAAGCTCTTATGAAATACCATGCAAAATTTGCCCAGCCACATACATTGGACAAACCAACAGGAGAATAAATGCTCGCATCGCAGAACACAAGAACACAGTCAGAAAAGAAGAAAAAAACTTCCTCCCTTTTCCAGCACCTTAAAGCCACAGTACATGAGATTGATTTTGTGGGATCCAAACTTATCTCCAATACTGAACACTTCAACAAGACAATAATTAGGGAAGCCGTCGAAATAGGGAAACACCCCCATAACATGAATAAACGGGATAATACTTCCTGACTACCAGACATCTGGAAACTAGCCCTAATCAACAAACGAGTCCCAGCCATGAAAACCAACACCGGACCCAAAATAACACATGATGCCACCACCAATCTCCTTCACCAGACTCAAACCCAAGCCCACCCCACAGATGAAAGACAACCATCCTCCAGAAACCAGACCATGGCTGCAACACCAGCTGCTACACCCCCCTCCGACCCTCAAACTAAGCAAACTGACACACACTATAAACACATAGCCAGACCTCAAACTCGGAGCCAGACCAAGGCCCGGAATGTCACATCACAGCCTTCCACCCAGGTTACTACATCACATAACTCAGGAGATTACAACACAAAACATCAGGAGGTTGCAACACAGACAACGACCCAGGAGATTACAGCACAAGACCCAGGATGTCACAACAATAAAACTCAGAAGGTCATCACACAGCCCACTACCCAGGTAGCTAAAACACAAAAGGCTGAAGGACACACAGCCACTACCTCAGCCACACAGGCTCTTACAAAAAAGCCAACCAATCAGCAAACACCAATTCCATCAACCAATCAAGAAGCGACAACACAGTCAAAAACACAGCCAACCAACCTGCTTACAGCAGAGCCAGCACACCACACCTCCCCTCCAGTATTTATAGAGAGAAGGCAGCTCAGATCACGCTTTGCTGGCAGAAGCACAAAGCTGAGGACACCAGCCTGAAGATGGCGAGTGGGATCTCGTTGAAACGTCGCCAAGGTATTCTCAATCTTACACGGGACAAGACCCGAATACACCAAGACCTACATACCTTTACCCGTGAAAATCTACGAAAACAAATATATATATATATATATGTAGGTCTTGGTGTATTCGGTCTTGTCCCGTGTAAGATTGAGAATACCTTGGCAACGTTTCGATGAAATCTCATCCGTCATATATATAAGTTTTTGTGGGTATTTATATGTATGGTATTCAGCTTTGTTCGGGTATTTTGCCACGTCATTATAGTTGTGCTTTTTTTAAAAATTACATTTATATGCCGCCCTTCTCCAAAGACTCAGGGCAGCTTACAATTTTTTGGGATACAACCCAGTGTGCTCAGCAATAGCCTTCATTCCATTGTATATGCCTGCTTATTACTAAGTGGCATTTTTACAAAGTCAGTTTATTGCCCACAACAATCTTGGGTCCTCTATTTACCTACCCCGAGATGATGGAAGGCTGAGTCAACCTTGAGCCTGGTGAGATTCAAGCCTACAGTAATTGTAGGCAGCTGGAACTTAAGTGCAGGAATTTAACAGCCTGAGCCACCAAGGCCCTTTTAAAGTTGTAGCGAGGAAGCGAGGTAACACCTGGGCACAAACAGGCCCCCTCCCTGATTCCTCCAGCTCAAACACACCCCAACCAAGGGCCTTGGTGGCTCAGGCTGTTAATTGCCTGCACTTAAGTTCCAGCTGCCTACAACTGCTGTAGGCTCGAATCCCACCAGGCTCAAGGTTGACTCAGCCTTCCATCCTCTCGGGGTAGGTAAATTGAGGACCCAAGATTGTTGGGGGCAATTAACTGACCTTGTAAAAATGCCGCTTAGTAATAAGCAGGCATATACAATGGAATGAAGGCTATGCTGAGCACACTGGGTTGTATCCCAAAAATTGTAAGCTGCCCTGAGTCTCCGGAGAAGGGTGGCATATAAATGTAATTAAAAAAAAAAAAACCAGCCACCCGGATGAAACCTAGCTTCCTAATAAACAATAGCCGGCCATTCACCCGAAGCCAAGCCGCACTAAAAAAACCCCAATACAGGAAACACTACGTTGCCAGCCAATCAAGACAAAAAAAATGCTACAAAACAGACAAAAGATATTAGAAACACCAATCAAGCAGAACACAGCGAATTCCAATACCAATAAACTTAGAGCAAGACTCTCAACCAATCAGGATGAAGAAAAAAACATTCTAACACAGCAGGAGGCTAGCACCAAATTTAAAACTGAAACGGCTGTGAAAGCCTGACACACAGATGAACCCAATACACAAGCCTGATGATGGCAGATGAGATTCTGTCAAAATGTCACTACAACTTTAAAAGCACAACTATAATGACATGGGAAAATACCAGAACAAAGCTGAATACCATACACACATACCATGTGTGTGCCTGTCTGTCTGTCTGTCTGTGTATTTCAGGTATATTCCCTGAAATAATTTTGAGAAATATCTTGCAATGCATAAATCTGATCTATTGGAGAAACAGGTTGTGATTGTTATTATTATCTGCACAATAATGTGAAATCATAGCTTCCAGTTCTTCAGTTCCTGGTCATCATACCTATCAAATTCTTCCCAAGAATCTAGGATGTGTATCAGCATAGTATATGTGTCAATCCAAGAAAGGTGGATTGAAATTGACAGATGGGAATGTTTCAATGTGCAGATCTTCTAAATGTCATCCAATTTTTTTTAATATGGCACCTAGAGTGCCAATAATTACTGAGACCATGACTACCTGTGTATGCCATAAATTTTCAACTTTTCTTTGACTTCTACTATTCCCTGATATTGTTATGTCCTCTATCCACACTTTTCTTTTCTACTACAATCTAATATATCATAAGCCAAGACTTTATGAGTTCATATTTACATGTCCCACAATATTTCAACATACTATTTTTTTAAAAAAAAAATCAACTCTATGTTCCCATCATAAGTTTTCATTACTGCGTATGATAATTTTTACAGATGTTCATCTCTAATAGAACTCATAAAAAGGTTTTGTAACATGCTCTAACAGGTGTCTGAAGAGATCATGCTGAGTGTTACACCATCCAGGCTCTGTCCTAGAGCACAACGTAAACCTTATGTGTCACCTTATGTGTTATGGAGAAAAAAATGGAATAGAAAAAATATATATCATCTTGAAAATGGTGACCTGAAATTATTGGACGTTAAATTTGACAAATGTCCTTTTTCTGTCTGTCTGAAACACAGAAACAAAATTTATTTTACTTATCATCCCAACCCCGAAGCAATTCATGAGTGTAGTCTTTTGTGTGGTAGGTTTCCATAAACAGACCTGAATGAATATATCAGTGTTATCAACAAGAGAGAGAGTGTCCCCTCCCTGTTTGAAAAGCAAGTTTTGCAGCAGTGTCTAAGTATGCAGACAGACTCATTCATGTGCATTTAGCTTTGTGCCAAGCCCACATTCCAGAACAAGCCTCTGTTAATCATAGAAACATCTGCCAAGCTTTTAAGTAGCTTCATCATGTATGATTTATTTCCTACATACTGTATCCTTCACCTGTGGTCTCCTGAAACTAATACCATCAAACTAAAAGGTATGATAAACAATCTTGGCTAGATATATATATTATACTCTATTTTCTTTTGGCATAATTTTAATTTATGTAATTTTACATTAAAAGATAGTCACAACTGAAGACAAAAAGAGTAAAGGAAAAAAATCAGTCCAGTTGAGTGACTTTGGGTCAGTCAATCTCTCTCTCAGCCAAACTCACATCACAGGGTGATTAATATGGGGAAAATAGGAAAAGGGAGTATTAAGTGCCTTGAGTTGCGCAAAATAAAGGCAGATGATGATGAAGAATCGATGATGATTTGATGAATTGATGATAATTGATGATAAAGAATATGAATTTTCAAGAAAAAATCACACACGTGGTTCAGAAATGCCCAAGAAATGAGTTTCAACTGTTGCTTTCATGGGTAAACCATTTCAAGAATAAGATTCTTCCTCCCCATTTTAAATGATCTTCCACACATGGAAACACTTCTTTTTAAGTATTTCAAACAGGGAGTCCTTTTCTATGCTTTGCTGAAAGATGGTAATTTTCAACACTTAGTGCATGGAATGATATGTGTGCATGATGATTAATAAATAATGTGCAATTCTCACAGAGTGTGCCATTGCATGGTGAAAACAGTAGCAATGAAATATATGCCCCGAAGTTTGAAATGAAACTCTACAATGATACCATTATATGATACATATATCAGTTATCAGAAAAACAGACGTTCCAAGTTTTATAAATGGACAACCATATACAGGAGTATATTGTCTGAAAAATTGTGATAATGCTAAATATTATTATTATATACACAACAATATGAAATCACAGCTACCATTCTTTATCTGTGTTGGCCTTCATACCCATTAAATTATTCCCAAGAACCTATCATAATGTATCAGTGTAGCATAAATGTCACCTTTTTTAATTGACAGATTAAAAAAGTCATTTTTCATGCTAGCTATAAATTCTACTGCTTCTTTTGTTATTTTGCATAATCTGCAGTTTTAATCATTTGATGGTTTTTAAAAATTCTGGCCTTGATTGTATTAGTTCAAATAGCTTGCTCTTCTGTTTCCCTTTTTTAAAAATGTTCCATTTGTAGGCCATTGTTTATCTTTTATCTACTGTTTTTTCGATCTTTTGAAAAATTGACCATGGAATGCTTTTCCTTGCCAGCATGCTGTTCCTGTTTTAATTACATTATTTCTGTATTCATGTTTTATTTCCTGTACATTCAGTAGGTTTCAGTTTTTAAGTTGCATCAGTACATACATACATACATACATATATATATATATATATATATATGTAGGTCTTGGTGTATTCGGGTCTTGTCCCGTGTAAGATTGAGAATACCTTGGCAATCTTACACGGGACAAGACCCGAATACACCAAGACCTACATACCTTTACCCGTGAAAATCTACGAATATATATATATATATATATATATATATATATATATATATATATATAAAATTGCATTTATATGCCGCCCTTCTCCGAAGACTCAGGGCAGCTTACAATTTTTGGGATACAACCCAGTATGCTCAGCAATAGCCTTCATTCCATTGTATATGCCTGCTTATTACTAAGCGGCATTTTTACAAGGTCAGCTTATTGCCCCCAACAATCTTGGGTCCTCAATTTACCTACCCCGAGAGGATGGAAGGCTGAGTCAACCTTGAGCCGGGTGGGATTCGAGCCTACAGTAATTGTAGGCAGCTGGAACTTAAGTGCTAGGCATTTAACAGCCTGAGCCACCAAGGCCCCTATTTGGCTGTCTGTTACATAATCAGCCAATGCATGCTTTTCTTCTTTCACAATTTATTATTATTATATTTTTATCATGCTTTGTGTGGATTTTGATGAACTCAAGCCTAATACTCAAGCTCAGAATGCATGCCTAATACTCCTGCCTCCTGTTTTCCCCACAAGAAGTTTAGACATTCAAGTGGCATTTGAAGAGAAGAATCCAACCTTTCTTTTCAGATAAGTTTCAGTGATATAACTAGAAGTATGACAATATCTGATTCAAGTTAATCATATCTGATACTTCACATAACACATAATGGATCATGGGAATCCATTATCATACAGAAGGTAATGGCCACTAACTAAAATAGTTTTTAAAAATAAACTGGATGATTACATGGAGGACAAGTCTGTCAAGTGTTATTGATTGAGATTCAGTGTTTATGTCTTAACACCATATGCCTCCATATATCAGTTGCAAAAAATAACATGGAGAGATAAGTTATGACTTCATCTCCAGTGGTTAATGGGCTCCTCAGAGGTTTCTTATTAGCCATTGTGAGAAACAAAATTATCTAATGGATTATGATGGGCTTTGGCCACATTCAGTGAGATTGTTCTCTAGAGTGTTACCCAATTAGCCAAAACTTCAATTCTGATAATAATCTTGATCTATGCAGAGTTCCCCAGGAACCCCCCTCCCCAAATTGCTATGGGATTTGCTTCAAAGAGAGCACTCATAGAATTGCAAGGTAAAGATGGCCCTTCCTCTATTCTTGAGGTTTTTCTCTCCATCATTGGATATTTTAGCTCCCAGACTTTAGCCCTGATCATGATTTCTATTCTGCAAAGTTGCCATGGTCCTGAACTCTCCATTCTCTTTCCCTACAGTTAAATACACAATTTTTAAAAAAAATTCATATTTATATGCTGCCCTTCTCCGGAGACTCAGGGTGGCTTACAATTTTTGGAGCACAACCCAATGCGCTCAGCAATAGCCTTCATTCCATTGTATATGCCCGCTTATTACTAGGGCTTTTTGGGCCCCCCAAGCGGCATTGTTGTTACAAAGTCAGCTTACTGCCCCCAACAATCTTGGGTCCTCAATTTACCTACCCTGAGAGGATGGAAGGCTGAGTCAACCTTGAGCCTGATGGGATTCGAGCCTGAACTAATTGCAGGCAGCTGGAACTAAGTGCTAGGCATTTAACAGCCTGCACCACCAAGGCTCTTAATTGTCTCCTCTACAAGATGTTCAACAGACAAATGTTGACATGCAGCTGCTCCACAATGCAGAGAGATGAGATGAGGCAGCATACCCTTTCAGTTCCAGTTCACATTCCAGATGGATCCATATCTTTAAATGAGAGGGGAAATTGTTATCTTACTGTAATTCTAGGTGCCCTCAGCATGGAGCATTCATTGAGATATGGAGACAGATTGGAAATCAGAAAACTTGCTATTATGAAATCAAGGTACATTGAGGTCTGCCTTTCCCAATACATTTCCCCCACCCTACCTTTTCAATTCTATTACACAGACTTTTTAACAACTAGTTCAGATCAACCAGAATGAACTTGTTAGATAACACTCCTGGCTATTCTTACATTCTTGGATTAAATGAAACTCTTCACATTGATGGAAAGTAGTTTAATGAGCCCAAATATGCATCAAATATTTCAATCCCTTGAAGAGAAATCTTATAGTTAGAGTGTACTTACATCAACAGAGGGACAAAAAGGCAGATCATCATTAAAAGTACTGCTCTGAATTATATGTTGCAGATAGACTAACGTAAATCAAAATTTTGATTAGAGAAATGTGATTAACTTTTTTTCTTGAAAGAAGTTTTGCAACATAGAATTTGGAGACTTTGATGTAGCATTCATTATTACCATTTCTATTATAAGACTTTAAAGTTGTTACTGATTTGAGAAACTATTGGCAAAGGCTATGTATTTATTTATTTAAGTATTGGGTTTTTTGCAGTTCTCTTCTGTTATGAGCATTAAAAAATTCATTGGAAGAAAATAGCAAATCAAGCTAACAAGTACAAGCCAGACTGTATATTCATTGTGATTCACTTCAGCCTTGTAGAATGAAAGTGAGAGTAATGAGACAGGGCCTCCTTGGGGTACCATCGGCCAAACAATGTTTGGTCGGTGGTCAAACATTGTTTGGCTGGCGGTCCCTAGGGGGAGGGCCTTCTCTGTGGGGGCATCCACTTTGTGGAACCAGCTTACCCTGGAGCTATGATTGGCCCCGGACCTCTGCTCATTCTGCTGTGGCCTAAAGATTTGGTTATTCAAACAAACCGGCCTGGACTGAGGGGAGGTTAGTTTTAAATGTCGTGTTGATTGGGTTTTTAAACACTGTATTTGGTCTTATTAGTTTATTATTTATTTATTTATTTATTTATTTATTTATTTATTTATTTATTTATTTGACTTGTATGCTGCCCTCTCTCCAAAAGGACTCGGGGCGGCTCACAACTAAAAACACAACAATAAATAATTACCTAAAAAACCAATTAAACAAGGTACAAGTCAAATAAGATTTTAAAACCCCAAAGTTAAAACATAATCAACCCCGCCCCCCAGGACTGCCCGGACTGCGCAAATAGCCAGGTCTTTAAAACGTGGCAGAAGGTGCGGAGATCGGGGGCCAGCTGGAGCTCCGTCAGAAGCTGATTCCATAAAGTGGGGGCCACCACAGAATAGGCCCTCCCCCGGGCTGCTGCCAAATGACATTGTGTCACTGACGGCACCCTGAGGAGCCCCCATCTGTGCACTTGTACAGGCCAGCTGGTATTTGATGCTGGCAGGAGCTGTTCTCGCAAATACCCCGGACCCATGCCACGTAGGACTTTGAATGTTAATACAAGAACCTTGAATCTCCCCCAGAGGACAACTGGTAACCAATGCAGGTCATGCAGGAGGGGTGTAATATGGGAGTACCGGGAGGCTCCCATCACTACCCGCGCGGCCGCATTCTGCACCAGTTGGAGCCTCCGGGTGGTATGCAAGGGCAGTCCTAAGTAGAGAGTGTTACAGTAGTTGAGTCGGGAAGTGACAAGTGCCTGAGTGATCATGCACAGGGCATCTCGATCCAGGTATGGGCACAACTGGCGAACCAGCCGGATCTGGTCAAAGCCCCCCCTGGCCACGGTTCCCACCTGCTCCTCCAATTTGAGCCGTGAATCCAGGAGGACCCCCAGATTCTATGCCCTGTCCACGGTGGGCAACACCTCCTCCCCCATGACCAAAGATGGAACCTCAAAGCTGGACCGAGATGTCGGTATGCACAACCACTCTGTCTTGGCTGGGTTGAGTCAAAGCATGTTCCTGTCCATCCAGATCCGTACCGCATCCAGACAATGTGACATCACAGACAGAGCATCACTGATGTGGCCTGGGGTGGAGATGTATAATTGTGTATCATCAGCATACTGATGATACATCAACCCAAAGCCATGGATGATCTCACCCAGCGGCTTCATATATATGTTGAACAAGAGGGGCAAGAGGACCGATGCCTGCAGCACTCCACAGGTGAGAAGCCTCAGAGTCGACCTCTGCCCCCCTGCTAACACTGATTGCAAACACCCTGAGAGGTAGGAGGAGAACCACCGTAAAACAGTGCCTCCCACTCCCAACCCACCGAGACGCCTCAATAGGATACCATGGTCGATGGTATCAAAAGCCGCTGAGAGATCTAACAGGACCAGGACAGAGGAAAAACCCCTGTCCCACACCCTAGAGAGATCATCAATCAGTGCAACCAATGCTGTCCCCGTGCTGTACCCGGGCCAGAAGCCCGATTGGTATGGATCCAGGTAGTCCACTTCCTCCAGGAAAAGTGCCAATTGCTGTGCCACCACACTCTCAACAACCTTCGCTAAAAAGTGAAGGTTGGAGACTGGACGAAAGTTGTTCAACATGGCTGGGTCCAGGGCAGGCTTCTTCAGGAGGGGCCTCACCACCGCCTCTTTCAAGGTGGCAGGGAACAACCCCTCCCTTAACGAAGCGTTGACCACTACCCGGAGCCAGCCGCACGTGACCTCCCTGGAGGCATAAACCAACCAGGAAGGGCACGGGTCCAACAAACATGTGGTGGAGCTCAGCCACCACATAATCCTGTCCATTTCATCCTCAGAAACAGGATCGAACTCAGTCCAGATCTCATTAGCCATCCTCTGACCACCGCAAGTCTGAATGCAACCCTTCCCAGATCCAAGCGATTTTGTCCTGCAGAAACTGACCAAATTCCTCAGCTCTGCTCCGCAGAGGGTCCTCCATCTCCCCCCGCTGTAAGAGGGAGCGGGCGACCCTGAACAGGGCGGCTGGGCAGTTGTCTGCGGATGCTATGAGGGTGGAGAAATAAGACCTTCTCGCCACCCTCATAGCTACCAGGTAAGTCCTAATATGGGCTCTTAACTGGGCTCAGTCAGATCCAGAGCGGGTCACCCTCCACCTGCTCTCTAGTCCCCTTCTACGACGCTTCATCTCCTGGAGCTCCTCGGTGTACCATGGAGCTAACTGGGATCTGCATCGAGAAAGGCGACACAGGGGGACAACCCTGTTGAGTGCCTCCGCGGCCGACTGTTGCCAGGCAGCCGCAAGGACCTCGGCTGGGCTGTGGGTAAGGGATGTAGGAAAAAACCCCAGTTCTGCCTGGAACCTCTCCGGGTCCATTAGGCGCTTGGGGCGGAACCATCTAAGTGGCTCCTCATCCCAGCAGTGTGGGGTAGCTTGGTGGAAGACCAGCCATAGGAGATAATGGTCCGACCATGGAACGGGATGGATGATTATATCACCATCCCCCAGACCACTATGCCACTGCTCCGAGACAAAAACCAGGTCGAGCATGTTGCCCCCCTCGTGAGTCGGGCCACCTATTATCTGGGTCAGACTCATGGCCTCCTAAACCCGATGCCGCCCCCAGGGAGGGCAGGTTGAAGTCACCCAGAACCATAAGCTCTGGGAACTCCACCGCCACCCGTGAGATGGCGTCAAGCAGCCCAGGCAGGGTGGCTGATACACAGCTGGGGGACAGGTATGTAAGCAGCACGCCCATCTGACCCGTAGGCCCACACCTCAGGAGGAGGGACTCACACCCGCCTGTCTCTGGAGCAGGGACCTCCCTTGGAAACAGGGTCTCCTGAATAACAACAGCCACCCCTCCACCCCTTCCCTGGGTTAGCGACTGGTGCAATACCCGAAAACCTGGGGGGCATATGTCAACCAGAGGAGCTCCGCCCTCCGGCCCCAACCAAGTCTCGGTGATGCAGGCCAGGTCCATGGCCTCCTCCTCAATCACTTCACGGAGGAAAGGTGCCTTGTTAACCACAGACCTGGCGTTAAGATACACCAGCTGGAGCCCAGGGGTCCTAGTTCCCAAAACCCCCAGGGATTGAGAAGAGGCTGAGGGGTCGGAGCGTGCCACAGCTCAAATATAGTGGGGGCGTGCTTCCCTAACATGATATGGACCCCTGCCTCATCGACTCCTGCCCATTCCAATCACCCTGGAGTTCACAGATCCCACTGTTCCGCCCGGAGTCCCACAGCCCCCCCAAAAAACCCCAACCACGGCTCTGTCTCGGGCTGCACTGAGCTCCTGCTAAAAAAAAAACCCTCCCCTCCCTAACCCCCTTAAGAATCGAATCAAAAATTTTAACAAAGGAGCACTGGGTCCTTTCCTTCTATCCTTCCCCAAACCCCGACCCCTACCCCTTCCCTCACCATGCCATCTTTCTGGATTCCATGATCTGTCATCGAGATAGGCTGAGGATAAACCGGCAGGCCAAGCCTGAGAGAGGGGAGAGTCCCTCAGAGCCCACAATTCTGCAGCCAGATAAGTCAGCATCTGATGATAAATGTCCCAGTAACGAAGGAGCAAATGGTTGAGAGGGGTAAATAACGTGTCCTATTAATGATGTTACTGTCTCAACATAGGTAAAGATCCAATCAACTGGGTCATCTCACTCCCTAGACGCCCTCTCATGGCAGTCCAGGGGGCTGTTGGTCGAGCCTATGGGACTGGCCACTGCTCTCTCACCGCACGCGGCACCCCAGTGAGTTACAGGATAAGATGGTATATCGCAGATGTTAATGCGGTGGGGGGGAGTGGTGCATCCCAGTCCATTGTTCTCTCACCACAATGGGCGGGTGGACCCAAAAAATTCCACAACCCCAACCTAAGGAGACTGATGAGGGAGGCGAGAGGCATAACCCCCAACAACTCGCAGGAGTCAAGAACTCTGGGTGGTGGATGAATAAAGCCACCCTTATCCCAGTTGGAGATAGGGAAGAGTCTTCTTGCCCCACGATGTAACTTCCAATGGCGAGAGGGGGAAGAGGGAGCGGAGAAAATCATCCGGCGACAGCATCCAACAATGCAGCCGCCCCCTCTTCGTCGGTGCGTACCTCCCAGACAGGGACGACCTCGGGCTCTCCTCCAGAACACCAAGCCCGATTCCAGCTGCCACACTGGCCCTGGATGCACACCGCCGCCATGGCTGCTGTCACTGTCACCACTGTCGCTGTCGGAATAGGGAACCAGCCATCAACCATAGTGCCCCGGTCAACTCGCACAGGCCAGAGCGCAGTCATTGTGGCCAGGACCACGGCCTCCAGCCACCTTGGCAGCCAAGCTCTAAAACGCCAGCCGCATAGGCCACTAAGGCCACTAGAACTGCTGGCACGCCCCCCAATACCTCCGGAGCCCGCATGAGTCCTAAATCCGCTGGAGATGTTAAGGCTGCCCCAGCCATCAAAATCACTGGTCCACTGCACCTCTGGGGTCTTTGGGGGAAAAGCTGTCAGGTGTCAGAGACAAAAAGTCCGGGGCAACCCCTGAAAAGCCACCCGTTTCATCTTGGGCCGAAATGCCCACACTGGGGATCATCGCAGAAAACCGTGACTCTCCTGGCAGGGCTTGATCGTCCTGGCCGTTTCTGACTCCCCGGATCTTCCGCTGCAGAACCAGGGGTCAGGGGAAGATGGTAAGCCCCTAGTCGCTCCCCAAGGACAAAAAAACCCAGCACCTTCAACGGGAAGAGACCCTCTAGCCGCTGTCCGCCATCTTGGGCATGCGCAGAGAGATTTTTTAATCTTTTGTATTGGGTGTTTTTATGTGAGCCGCTCTGAGTCTCCTGGGAGATAGGGTGGCATATAAGACCAATAAATAAATAAATAAATAAATAAATAAATAAATAAATAAATAAATAAATGTGTGCAGGAGAGTATGCAAACTATTGCATGCTTTGAATTCTTTGACAATGATATGAAAAATATGTTTGGGTGATATGTGTGTGTGTGTGTGTGTGTGTGTGTGTGTGTGTGTAAGAGAAAGGAAGAGAAAACTGCTTGGAAAGAAATATGGCCAGAGAGTTGAGTCTAGTAGGATTGACATGGCAATTAAACTTAAAAACTGATTTTTATATACAGATTAAATCATTAATTTTACAACAAACAAAATGAATAAACTCATTGTGTATGTGAATGATGTATTTATAAAAATAGAACAATGGATTCTCTTTGCATAGTCCAATGATAGTTGTATTCAGTGATTGCAAAAGATGTGCAACTTTATAACAAGTAGTTTCAGTGATTATCTGTAACTGATTGGGAAGTAACCTTAGATCATAAGTTGAAACCGAGTAATCCCCTCCCTGTTGACAGTCTGATCCCATCATCCCCAAAAGCTTAAAATGAATAATATTTAAAAAGAATGTAAAATAATCAATACAAATTCTTGGCACAGCACCCCAAGATTCATACAGAGCAGATTAAGTTGATTTAGAACTCTTGGGAGAGAAATACTGCTGCACTTCGGTGCATTTCCGCAAAGATGCTCATAATTGAATCAAGCTCGATAAAGGGCCTGGACCTGCCCAAAGAGAGTTGTGACTTTTTCTTTTGTACTCATACATACAATATCCAAATCGGCACTCAAGGTGAAATATCAAAGATGTTACTTCCTCCTTCACAAAAGAGCAGCCAGGGCAGATCCACACCAACTGGCTGCTTCACATCAAAGCTTGTGAGCACGGATAACTGGATGAGGTTGAATTAGATGAATATTTCTCAATCTTGGCAACTTGAAGATGTGTGGAATTCCAGTCCCAGAATTCCCCAGCCAGCATGCTAGCTGGGGAATTCTGCAACTGGAAGTCCACACATCTCCAAGCTACCAAAGCTACCAAAGCCAAAAACCACTTAGAGACTAGATGGTCTCTAAGGTCATTCCAATACTTATGTTTGATGACTGTATGATTCTATTCCTTGAACATCAACAAAAACCTTTTGAAGGACCACTTAAGTAGTCAAAGCAAATTTTCAGCTCCAATCTAAGATTTAAAGGCACCATTCTACAGAACTGCTTCAATGAATGAGACCACTGAAGTTTGTCTGGTTTTACATTTTGACTTTAGTGCACTTATCCAATAAATGTTGTTCAGCATTTGGTATTTGAAATGCATAGCTAGTTGATACAATAGTCGTTGCTCTTGTGTAGTGAATGGACTTTTGCATTTTGTTTATTTATTATTATTTATTATTTGGGGTTTTTTGGGGGGGAGGGGGCAGTTTGCTCTGGCAATACCAAATGTGGTGTGAAGTTAGGGAGAGTGAAAAAGCCACTTCAGATAAGAGCTACTAGTCAGGCTAAATGTTGCCCATAGCTTTATTGGATAACTTTTCAAGGGCTGTGGTACTGCATAGGATTTCAAATTATGTTATTCCACTGAATAACCAGATTCCACCATTTGTCCGGTATCCTGTGAGATGGAAGGATGATACTCTAGCTCTGCTTACCTCCTTTATTCCTGCTACATGGGAAAAACAATCAATTCAGCAGGTCCTGAGGTGAGCTAGGCTTGGGGCCTTTGGATTTTACTCAACTCTATTCCTTATGGAAATTCCAATTCTATGCTTATATGATGTCTCAGTGCTCCGAAAACTAATATGGTGCATTAGACCACATAAAGTCTATGCATGAATCCATTAATATGTGCATTAAAATCCACTCTGTAACTCTGGTTTTGAACCAAAGAAGTTCTGTAGTGTCCTGGCTTATAAGAGCAAGGGTGAGCTAAAGTGAAATCTATATATTTAAGGTGTACAAGACATACTTAGCTCCAAGTTTCCTTTTGCTTACAGAAGACAAGGCAAATGCTATATGCCTGTCTGTCTTGCCAGTCCACTGCCCACATGAGTTGTATAGGGTTAGGGTTACTTTATAAACATATCTGGTCCTTACAACATTTTCCCAGGTTTCAGTTTCAAATCTGCCTGATCTTCAACCCAACTACAGTTAACGGGCAGGAAAGTTCTAGGATTGCCTATATAAGATTATAAGAGTCATGGTGGCACAGTGGTTAGAATGCAGTAGAATTAGGGGTGGGATTCTACCAGTTCTGACCAGTTTTAGAGACCTTCTTGTTAACTTTCTAAACAGTTTGGAAAACCAGTAGTTAGATGAAATCTCCTTTTGTTTTTTTCCACCCTTATTACATTATTGGCAGTATGCCTAGACTTACTGTCTCCGAAGGAGGGTTTTTTTTCTTGATACTTAAAGGGGAAGGGTTGTTTTAAGCTTTTTACACAGCTGTTGAGAGGAAATATTCCCTGGAAATACTTCTTCATGGCTAGCTAGAAAGATTGACATTCAAATGTAAGTTTACATATCCTTTCTGAGCTTTGGCCTAAAAGTGGTTTTTGGTGGAGTTTAATTCTGTGTTTATTGATGGGATAATTTTCCCTGTTCAGCTTTGTTTGGAAGGAAAAAGATTAATCTCTGTTCTTGAAAAGAAACTGGTTTGAGAAGTCTGGCTAGTTCCTGTGTCTATTTGTTCTGGTAATTGGTTTAACAAGCAACAGCTACTGTTGTGATTTAATTATTTGTATTGTGTTTGAATTTTTTCCTGCCTCATGGTTTCCTTTTCTATCTGGGGAGGGGGGGTCTTCCTTCACTGTTTTAGTGGTTCCTGGCACTGTCCTTTGGGGGGGGTACTTCCAAGAGGCAGGATGCAAGCTTGACACTGATTTTTTTTATTGTCTTTCTGGGGGGCATGTGATTTTTCCTTAAATCTGGATGATTTCCTTAGATAACTTGTGAGGTGAGTGAGACCAGCTGGTGTCTTTAAGTAGTGCAAATTGATCTAAGGATTGCTTTCCTGGGTGTGCTTTTTCTGGCGAGCTTAAATGGGCTCTCTGCTAAAGGGTTTCACTTCATGAGCAAGAGTTGGCTGCTGATAGTTATCATTGCATTTTAACTATTTTAATTCCTCAAGGCACTCTGGCACCCTGCCTGATTTGTAACTCCAGCTTGCAGGTATTTTTAATCTAATGATTAGTATTTAGGGCAGCTTTTTGCAAGCAAAGAAGCTTTTTTTGTATTTTCGTACAGGTAACCCTTAACTTACAACAGTTCATTTAGTGACCATTCAAAGTTACAATGGCACTGAAAAAAGTGACTTATGACCATTTTTCACACTTATGACCATTGCAGCATCCCTACTGTCATGAGAGGCCAGACAAGGAGAAGTGCCCCTTGACATGAGTGATGTCAAGTTGGCCATGCCCACCCAGTCACATGACCACCAAGCCACACCCACCAACTAAGCGATGCCCACAGAACTGGTTGTTAAAAAATTTGAATCCCACCCCAAGTAGAATGCAGTAGAATGCAGTATTGCTGCAGGGTAACTCATTGTTCACTGCAGGAGTTTGATTCTGAGTGGCTCAAAGTTGAGTCAGCCTTTTGAGGTCAGTAAAATGAAGACCCAGATTGTTGGAGGCAATATGCTGACTCTGTCAATCGCTTAGAGAGGGCTGTAAAATACTATGAAGCAGCATATAAGTCTAAGTGCTACTACTATTGCTATGTGGCACCATTTCCAGATGACAGATGTGCTACCATTCCATCAGACACCCTGAATTTGATCTGTGATTATATTGTTATGTGCTATTTCAGTTTTCATTGTTCTGGCTCCTCCTCCCCCTCCCCACTGTATTCTTCTGTATCAAATGCCTCAACTTAAATAGAGTAGTCTAGGAAATGTAATCTGTTTTGGAAAAAAAGAAAAGAAACAAGATGAAAGGTCTTCCATTCCATTCAAGAACACAGTCAGAATATAATAAAAACAAATGCATATCTGTATATCTCTCAGTAGGTGTAAGTATGCATTGCTTCTTGTATTTTTATTCTGTTTGTGAATTATATATACATATATATACAGTCTGCCCAATAAAAGCCAGATAAAACAACTAGAGAGCTTAATATGATTTCTGATGGAATAAAAACTAGACCAGATTTTTAAAATCCATATCTTAATGATAGGTAAATTATCCTTCAGTGTCTCTGATGTACATGCTAGAGGCAGGAACTTTCTATTCATGAATCCTTTTTTTATTCCTGTATGCTATTACCATGAAGATATTGCTATATTGCAAGATACATTCTTACACTGATAAATAGATTGCATAAACAATATGCACTCCCAACACCCATAAGCAAGATAATGTCAGTACATTTCAACAATAAAGGTTATCTTGTAGCTCCCTTAATTCCTCTCCCTACTTTTTTCTTTCTTTCTAAATACTAGCAAGTGATGCTCTGGGGTTGCCTGTGTAATGGAAAACTGGGGTGAAATAACTGCAGCTCATAGAATTTCCTGTGCTTTGCCTTCATCCATTTCTAGCGATAACTTCACATACAGCATTCTGATTGGGAAAAAAGGCTATGCTTGTTTCTTCTAAACTTCTTCTTCTTTTCATTTACATAAAAGAGAGGATTTATTTGTTAGATGTCAATAAAGTTTCAGGGAATTGTGCACATACTGGAAAGTTACTTCACTTCAAAGGGTCAGATGAACTCTGAATAATAAAGTCCTGTGTGTGTACAGTTGAGTAAGGCATTAAGAATCACTAGTAGCTCCAAATGGAGCTGATTGTCTAAGCTGAGAAACCAAAAGTGTGTCCAGTATTGTCAGAACAGTCAAAGGAGAATTGGGATTGTTAGGGTCAAAAATGACAAAATCTGAGTTCAAGTAACAATATAGTGAGTTCCTATTTTGTTTATCTCTTGGCTCTACGTTCTCCCTTAATTCATATTTTCTGGGAAGTTCACAAAATAAAATTATTTAAAAAGATATGGGAGAAGGAAAAAGAAGGCTGAAAAAAATCATTTATCCATCACTCTGGTTCTCTGTATGTGCTGTTTTATTTCTGAAAACTTCAAGTGGCTTGCAAGAGATCAACATTAACAGGATGAACATTTAAAGAACCAAGTCTACCATAACAAAATAACTGTCAACTTGGTCCACCACTGTTGGAGAGATCATATGATCTTCTTTCAGCCTTAAATGCTTTCTTCAATAACTGTGTCCTTGAAAATGCAAATATCTAGAACAGGGGTGTCATACTTGCATCATCACGTGACATATCATGACTTTTTCCCCCTTTGCTAAACCGGGCGTGGCCAGTCTGTGATGCATCTGGCCCATGGGCCACACATTTGACAGCCCTTATCTAGAAGGAGAGATCCTTTGCACTATTACAGTGCTCAGAGTTTAGATTTGGGTGTACTTTTCTTAAAAGGTGTTATAACAATAGCACTTAGACTTATATACCACTTCATAGTGCTTTCACAGCACTTTCTAAATGGTTTACAGAGTCAGCATATTGCCCCCAACAATCTGGGTCTTCATTTTACTGACCTTGGAAGGATGGAAGCCTGAGTCAACCTTGAGCTGGTCAGGATTGAACTCCTAGGAGTGGGCGGAGTTAGCTTGCAATGCTGCATTCTAACCACTGCACTACTGTAGCTCTGTATAGACTTGGTGATCCTTCAGAAACAGGCTGGCTAGAGAATTCTGAGCTCTGAAGTCCATACATGTTAAAGTTGTTGAGGTTGAGAAACATGCTCTGGCTATTTGAACTTATCCAAGTTAGGTCAGAAGGGGAGAGGTAATAAGACATAGGGAACTCTACAGGCTTTTCTGATTTTGGGGGCTGACATAGGAGTGGAAATGTCATTCAACAGGAATGTGACATGGTTGTATTTTGCAAACTGGTGATTGGGTAGTGAGTGGCCCTTCATGTCAGCCTTTGCAAGGACTGAACTCCTTGATTTAAGAGAGAATGAGGCTCTATTACAAATCCACATGCTAGGGATTAATCAGTCAATTACAAGATAGCACAGGAGAATATAAACTCTCTGTTTGTGGGGAAGATTATTAGCTGTGACATCTGTCCCTTCTAATGCCCTTATTAGCACTCTGTTTAGGCCAATTGCTACTAGCTGCTAAGGTCTGGGTAACATAACCCATTGGGAGAGAACATATATTGGAAACAGCAAGCATGTTTTGCATGAAATCAGTCTCACGATCAATCCCAGAAACCTCCAGATAAAAGGTTCAGTTGATATGAAGATCTTTGCCTAAGAGATTCATAGAAATTCTTTTGCTGCCAGTCAGAGTAGATAACATTGGGCAAGATTAATAAATATGTACCTTCCTATGCTTCCAGACCCAAAATGTATGGTATTAAAATTCAACATGATTGGTTGAATTTCATGACTAATTGTACCCAGAACAATAAAGTTGGCACCCTTTTGTATACCTATCCCAAATAGTTTGAGACAGGTGATCATATGCTGAGAAATATTTTGTGAACAAATGTGAAGTGGTCACTATAGTCCCAAAGAAAAGGGAAGATCTTGTGATAGTGTAACTCAAAGTTATTACTGAGCTATACTGCATCCAGTTTGGATTGCCACAGTATAAAAAAGATGTAGGGACTCAGTGTTCAAAGAAGAGCAACAAAGATGATTAGGAGACCTGAGGCTAAAATATGTAAAGAATGGTTGCAGGAATTGAATATATCAGTTTTAAAGAAAAAGACAAGGGGTGACATGGTAATAGTATTTCAATATCTAAGGCACTGCTACAAAGAAGAGTGAGTCAATCTATCCCCCAAAGCACCTGAAGGAAAGACAAGAAGCAATGGATGGAAAATAATCAAGGAGAGAACCAACTTAGAACTAAGCAGAAATTTCATGACAGAATAATTAATCAGTGGAACAATTTGCCTCCAGAAGTTGGGGATGCTCCAATATTGGAAGTTTTTTTAAAGAATGGACATCCTTTTGTCTGAAATGGTACAGGGTTTTCTGCCTAAGTAGAGGGTTGGACTAGAAGACCTCCAAGCTCCCTTTCAACTCTGTTAAACTGTTATTTTGGCATTCCGTTAAGTTATTTATTTCTGTTAAAGTTGCTAGTTCCCCCTCTTTCACTCTCTCTCAAATCTGGTATAATATTTTTCCATGTTGAAATATGCTGTTTTGCATATAGACTTTCAGAACCCATCATAACAGAGAAATTATTTGAATATCTCACATATAAAGGATCATATGCTACAGAAACATCACTAAAAATTAAATCATGATAGCATTTACAAAGTTGAAATATTACCAAATATTAAATCTGAGTGTTGCAAAAAGTATTCATTTCTCTTTCTATGTTTGTCACATGCTGGACTTTCCTAACATATGATTTACTTTTCCATAGATATGAAATTGGAAAAATAGCTTGATATTAGCCAATCTTATAAAGGTTTATGCTCATGGTTCCTGTGACTATAAGAACCACTGAGGAGTCATGAGCAAAGTTGGCACAGGGAGACTCAACAGTCAATTCTCCATTCTGTCATAAAAATCAGTAGGTAATCTTGACCCTAACATTACTTCCCAGGGTTATTATTATAGCATGAAATGGAGGAGGAGGGAGAGGAACTATCTTAACTAGCTTTGAGGAAGGGCCAAATAAACATTTTATGAATACATATTTTGATTGGCTATTGGAACCTAAATATTCACATTGTTCTTCAAAAAGGCTTTGAGATTGTTTACAGTAAAATAGTCCTTATCTATCTCTGTTATTCTGTACAATAAATACAAGAAGCCATGTTTTTCTCTTATTCTCTTGATCACTAAGATTTTCTATGTATTGGAACATTAAACATAGCTTGGCATACCCTTTACTCCCTATGGATGAAATGCTTTACTCCCTATGGATGAAATGAAAGCTCCAAGTCCTGATTTAACTGCTGTTAACACAGCATGTTGTGAACAAATATCAAATGTCCATTTACTTGTTTACCTGCTTGCACTCAGAAGAGACAGGATATGCTGTTTATCCTCATAATTACCCTGTGAAGTAGGCAGAGCTGATTGATGTCTACTGATCCAAAGTCACTTACTATTCTTTGTGACTGAATCTGGATTTGAATCCAGACCTCCCTTAAACAGTCTGTCTTCTTACACTGCAAAAACATATGGACTACACAACTCGATCAGAGCAAAGCAATAGACGCTATTTACATAGACTTCTATAAAGCCTTTGATTCAGTGGTACACGACAAACTATTCCTAAAACTAAAATCTTATGGTATCTCTGGACACTTGCATAACTGGATAGAAACATTCCTGTCAAAGAGACAACAAATGGTCAAAACTGGGAGCACCCTATCAAATTCTGTACCTGTCAACAGTGGTGTCCCCCAAGGCAGTGTTCTAGGACCAACTCTCTTCATACTATACATAAATTACCTCTGTGATCATATTAAGAGCAACTGCATTCTCTTCGCTGATGATGTAAAGCTATTCAACACCACAGACAATACTACTACCCTTCAAAAAGACCTCGACTATGTATCAGAATGGTCAAACAAATGGCAACTTCAAATCTCAACAAATAAATGCTCTGTCTTACATATTGGCAAAAAAAATCAGAAAATAAAAAACAAGCTGAATAGTCAAGATCTTGTTGATGATCCAAACTCTGTCAAGGACCTGGAAGTACTCATCTCTAATGATCTAAGTGCTAGAGCCCACTGTAACTACATAGCCAAAAAGGTATTAAGAGTTGTTAACCTAATCCTACGTAGCTTTTTCTCTGGTAATATCACACTACTAACTAGAGCATACAAAACATTTTCTAGACCAATACTCAAATACAGCCCATCAGTCTGGAATCCGCATTACGTATCTGATATTAATACAGTTGAGAAAGTGAAGAAATATTTCACAAGAAGAGTTCTCCACTCCTCTACTCGTTACAGAATACCTTATGCCACCAGACTTGAAATTCTAAACCTAGAAAACCTAGAACTATGCCGCCTTCGGTCCGATCTAAGTATAGTACATAAAATTATATATTGCAATGTCCTACCTGTCAATGAATACTTCAGCTTCAACCATAACAATACAAGAGCACACAATAGATACAAACCCAAGGTAAACCGCACCAAACTTGATTGCAGGAAATACGACTTCAGCAACGGAGTGGTCAATGTCTGCAATACTCTACCTGACTGTGGTTTCTTTCCCAAACCCCAAAAACTTTAACCTTAGACTGTCTACTATTGACCTCACCCCTTTTTTAAGAGGTCTGTAGGAGGTGTGCATAAGTGCACCAACGTGCCTACCATCCCTATCCTATTGTTTCTTTTTATTTTATTTTTATACTTATACCTGTTATCTTATAATCGCTTGACAAAATAAATAAATAAATGAACTGTGTCCTCAAGTGGTTTTTGAGATGAAGAAATTCCTGATGGTTTTTTGCTTCTCAATAAGTAACAACATTGCAGGGCTCCTGTTTACCTTTCTTCAACACCTTTTTTGTTCTTCTTCTACTTCAGCAGGTAGAAAGAAACAGTAACAGAGCGTATAAAAAGTTGTTCCTTGTTAAAGTAATTGAGAGCAAAACGTACAAGAGCCTAGGAGTGCTCAAATGTTAACAAGAGTGTACGAGAAATATAAAGAATACTCAGAGACCTGAAGTAGATTGGGTATGAGTATGAACTTCCTTTGCAACTCTTTTAATGTATTGTTCAAGAACTAGTGATAAACAATATATTAAGCAATTTTCCTCTCACCATTCCTCTCACCAATTTTCCTCTCACCATATGGCATCCTTTCAATATGAAGAAATTATTGAACTACAGTACAGCTTTGTAGATGAAATGGAAGAATCTGTGGAACTACCTTTAAAGCAACTTTTCCAGGTCTGTGTGTTTGTGTGTGTATGTGTTTGTGTGTGTGTGTGTGTGAGAGAGAGAGATAGAAAAGGACATAATATGTAAGTAACCAAGTCTCATAGTCACAAGTCATACAGATAGTCTTTGACTTGGGACCAGAATATCTATACTAAGCAATGCAGTCATTAATTAAATTGCACCCAGTTTTATGAACTTTTTTCCATGGTTGTTAAGTGAATCACTATGGTTGTTAAGAAAATTATGCAGTGATTAAGCAAAGCTGCTTCCCCATTTGCTTACTTGTTGGGAGACTCCTGGGAAGGTAATAAATGGTGAACCTGGAACACTGCAACTGTAGTAAGTACATGCCAGTTGCCAAGCACCCAAATTTTGATCATGTGATTATAGGGTTGCTGTAGTCATAAGTGCAAGGACAAGTGATAAGTCACTTTTTTCAGTATCATCATATCAAATGTTCATAAGACAAGACTACCTGTATTAGAAAAAACACAAAAGAAACTAATGTAAAAAATTTGCACCCATATTTTATCTTCATCACATCTTTGTAATGCATATATTATCCATCTGATAATGAACCATAACAATAGTAGAGCACATTTTAAGACACCTTTAATGGATTTTATATTCAGATTTTTAACGAATTGTTTCTGAAAGAAAATAGGAAGAAATGAAAAATCAAATTATATTAAGCAACAAATTCAACTCAAAAGGCCAAAGATTGTAGGTTGGAGGGGGAGCAATTTCATGCAATTGTTTTTTGACACAGTGGTGAGGCAGTGAAGCTGCTACAAATGAAATTGTTACGCATGGCAATCTGTGATCACAGCTCAACACATCCTACCTCAAGTTGGATTTCAAAACATTTTCAGGGATGTGACAAATTGTGATCATAGTGAAGACAGTAGTCACAAGATTTTTCATTGAACTGAAAATGACAACTCTTGGTAGTTTTACCATATGCAGATTGCCATTAAAAATTGTCTGTTTTTTGATGCAGAACTGGTCATATAAGACATTACCAATGTGTCTTGAAATAATCCAAATTCCAGAAATATTTGTTCCAAAAACTGATCTTACTCCAATTTTATGTAATGGTTCAAAGCAAATCAGTCTAAGTTCTATATTTTCCATCTGAACTGAATCCCGATTGTTTAATTATTTTACAAGATGAGAACCACTTCAGGCATTTTGCTAACAAGAAGAAAAGTCCGACATACATGTTTCAAGAGCTCTATTCATTTGAGAAAAATGGTTGCCACTAACTGAAAACATACTTTTGTGCATAAAACCTATTATGTATACAGTTAAATATATATAATGGCTTCCTCTTTCAAACAAATCAGTGAAAGTATGAAATAGTAGAGGCAATCCTCTTTTTCCTACTTCTGCATCTGCATTAACCATATCAACAGAACAAATGAAAGGGATTATAAATCCTTTTTCTAATGAAACATAGAGATCAGGCACATGTGATCTGTCCTTCAACCCTAGGTACTCATATAAACTCTAAAATAGATTAAGGATGTCAGTGAATTGTTAAATGACAAAATTGCCACTTTAGAATTTAGTTTTATTGACTATTTGCCACTGAATGATTTCAAGTTCTTATAAAATCAAGGTTATATTTACAGCTGATTTCTAAGTGATATGTTACTTGTAAAACATTGATATCCAACTTGCATCAGTTCATACTTCAGGGATCAGTAAGGCTTGGGAAGCTGTCTAATCAAGCTGCACATTATTCCCAATCCTGGCCACCACAGGTGCCTGACACCTCGGATGGTTCTAGAGGTCTGATTGTGATCCAGTTTGGGGACAGTGGACTATGCTGTCACGACATGCTTGTTTTACAGTGTATAAGGAGCTTCCTTTGAGGACAATTCAGAAAATATAATTGGTGGAAACTGAGGTAGCCAGGATGATTGTAAATGAGAATCAGTACTATCATGTTTGAAATGTCTGTATTACATCTGATGTAACTGTCCTGATAGCAAGAAATCACCTTGGAGAGCAGGTTGGGTGGGAGTTGGTCAACAGATGGTATTACTGCAGGGGTCGGATGCTACAGGTTCTGTCTGGTTCTATAGAACTGGTAGCTCTAAAGAGCAGCAGACACAGAACCAGTTCTGTGTTTGCTGCTGTTTGGCCCACTCACCCACCCGGGCTCTTACCTGTCCTTTATTTCCTGCTTTTTCAACCTCAGCTGCTTTGCGCGGCGCAGCTGAGGTTGAAAAAGCAAGGAAAAAGAGGCTTTTCAAATGCTGCACACCTGTGTGCAGCACTTTTCAGCTGTCCGGGCAGCACAGCATAAGGTTATGTTACATGTGTGCGCAGCGTGCATCAGGTGTGAGTGTGCACGAAGCATGCATGAGTGTGCAAAACATTATCACTCAACCGGTAGTAACGCCAGTTGAATCCCACCCATGGATTACCATATTGTATTGTACTTAAATGTCATGCAATACTATCACAAACTGTTTTACCATGTACCTGTACTGCTTTGCTTATCTGAGAATAAATGTTATAATGTAACATTAAAGTGGTGCAGTGGCCTAAAGGTAGAGCTCTCACCTCACAATCAGTAGGCTGTGAATTCAATCCTGAGTAGAGGCAGTTATTTCTCTCTCTGGGCACAATGAGAATATGTCTGCTGAACAAAACTCCACATTGGCGACAGGAAGGGCATCCAGTAAACACTCTGATAGCTCCATTTAGTTGCCCAGACTCCACCCCGTAAGGAATTATTACTCTCTCACAGACAGGGCCTCCTTGGGATACCGTCAGCTAGACATTGTCGGGTAGGGTAGGGCCTTCTCTGTGGGGGCAACTCCCCGTGGACCTTCGTTTGGCTCTGGATCTCCTCTCCTTTCGCCATGACTTAAAGACTTCAGCAGGCCGGCCTGGACTGAACCAAGAAGGGGGGGGGTCTGTTTTTTTAAAAAAAACATTTTAATAGTTTTAAATTGTTTTGCTCTTAAATTGGGCTTGTATTGTTTAATCCTTTTTAGTTAATTTATTGTATTGTATTTTTATTCTTGCAGCCCGGTTCGTGGGGGGGGGTGGGGGTTGGGGGCCTGTGGGGCTCTGGGGACTGAGGTGGGTGCCGCGATTCCCAGGGTGGTTGGGGTTGGCAGCAGACGTCGAGGCATGTGTTGGGAGCGCGCACTCCACCTCCGTCGCCGCTCCACCCTATGGCCTTCTCCCTAGAGAGTTCGGGAATTGGGATCCCTGGGCTCAGACTGGTGTATTTTAATGCCAGATCTGTGGCCAATGAATCTATCCTCCTCCGTGAGATCATTGAGGAGGAGGCTGTGGACCTGGCTTGCATCACCGAGACCTGGTTGGGCCCGGAGGGAGTGTCCCTCTGGTTGAATTATGCCCTCCAGGTTTTGGTTGTGCACCGCCGGCCCAGGGTAGGGGTGGTGGGGTGGCTGTGGTTATCAGAGAGACCTTGCTTCCAAGGGAGGTCACTATCCCAGAGATAGGCGGAAGTGAGACCCTCCTCCTGAAGTGGGGCCAAATGGTCAGGTGGGCTTGCTGCTCGCATACCTTTCTCCCAGCTGTGTGACAGCAGCCCTGCCTGGGCTTCTTGACGCCCTCGGGGTGGCGGTGGAGATCCCAGGCCTTATAGTCCTGGGGACTTTAATCTGCCTTCCCTGGGGGTGCCGATTGGCCCAGGAATTCATGGCTTCTATGGAAGCCATGGGCCTGACTCAATTAATTCATGGCCCTAATCATGAGGGGGAATACTCTCGACCTTGTTTTTGTCTCTGAGTGGTGGCATAGTGACAGAGGGCAGGCCACTTTTACGACTTTGCCCATTCCATGGTCTGATCACTATCTCCTATGGCTGGTCTTCCAACAAGCTGCCCCCCACTGCTGGGATAAGGAGCCACTTAGGTGGTTCCGCCCAGGCTGATGGACCCGGAACGGTTCCAGACGGAGCTGGGGCCTTTTCCCTCTTCCCTGACTCACAGCTCTGCCGAGGATCTAACGGCCGCCTGGCAGTGGGCTGTGTCAGAGGCCCTCGACAGGGTTGTCCCCATGCGAACCCTCACGCGCCGTGGATCCCAAATGGCTCCCTGGTACTCAGAGGAGCTTCGGGAGATGAAACGCCGTCGGAGGGGCTTAGAGAGCAGGTGGAGGGCCACCCGCTCCCAGGCCGATCGAGCCCAGTTAAGAGCCCATATTAGGACTTACCTGGGAGTGATGAGAGCGGCGAGAATGTCTTATCTCTCTGCTCTCATAGCGCCCGCAGATAACCGCCGCCGCCCTGTTCCGGGTCACACGCCCCTCCTTCGCCCAGAGGAGGGGCCGGACCCGCTGTGGGAAGAGCTGAGGAATTTGGTCAATATCTGTCGGATAAGATCGCCGGATTCGAGCGGGTTGTCCTCTGATTTGCAGTGGTTGGAGGAGCGGGATACGGGAGTCTGGCCATTACGCTCTGGGATGAGTTCGATCCTGTTTCCGAGGATGAAGTGGACGGGATTATGCAGCGCCTGAGTTCCACCACATGTTTGTTGGACCCGTGCCCCTCCTGGTTGGCTTATGCCGCCAGGGAGGTCACCTGCGGCTGGATCCGGGCAGTTGTCAACGCTTCTTTGAGAGAGGGTGTTTTTCCCTCCACCTTGAAGGAGGTGGTGGTGAGGCCCCTCCTGAAGAAGCCTGCCCTGGATCTGACCGTGTTAGACAACTTTCGTCCAGTCTCCAACCTTCGCTTTTTGGCGAAGGTTGTTGAGAGTGTGGTGGCTCGGCAATTTCCGCTTTTCCTGGAGGAAACGGACTACCTGGATCCATACCAATTGGGCTTCCAGCCTGGTTTCAGCACGGAGACGGCATTGGTCTCACTGTTGGATGATCTCTGGAGGGCACGGGACAGGGGTTTTTCCTCTGTCCTGGTCCTATTAGACCTCTCAGCGCTTTCGATACCATCGACCATGGTATCCTTTTGCCCTCGTGGGGTTGGGGTGGGGGCACTGTCCTTCGTGGCTCTCTCCCCTACCTCGGGGCGCAATCGGTGTTGGCAGGGGGCAGAGGTCGGCCCCAAGGGCCACTTGTGGGGTCCTCAGGGTCGGTCCTCTCTCCCCTTATTTAACATCTACATGAAACCGCTGGGTGAGATCATCCGTGGTTTTGGGGTGAGGTATCATCAATATGCAGATGATACACAACTGTATATCTCCACCCCAAACCAGATCAGTGATGCCCTCTCCATGATGACTCGCTGTCTGGATGTGGTACGAATCTGGATGGATGGCAACATGCTTCACTCAACCCGCCAAGACTGAGTGGTTGTACATACCGCATCCCGTCCAGCTTAGAATGTCCATCGCTGACCATAGGGGAGTGGTGTTGCCCCTGTGGATAGGGCGAGGAACCTGGGGTCCTCCTGGATGCACGGCTCCGCTGGAGGAGCAGGTGGGAGCCGCGCCAGGGGGCCTTTGCCCAGGTCCGCTGGTTCGCCAGCCGCCCGCTCCTGGACCGGGATGCCCTGCACAGTCACTCATGCCCTTGTTACTGCGACTCAACTACTGCAACGCTCTCTATTTAGGACTGCCCTTGCATACCATCCAGAGACTGCAGCTGGTGCAAAATGCGCGCGCGGGCGGTGATGGGAGTTTCCGGTTCTCCCATGTTAGCCCCCTCCTGCGCTGCCTGCATTGGTTGCCGTTGCCCTCCGGGTGAGATTCAAGGTTTTAACTTTAACATACAAAGTCCTACATGACATGGGTCCTTATTACTTAAGGAGACTGCTGCCGACATCAATACTAACCGCCCTGTACGAAGTCACAGACAGGGACTCCTTGTCCCATCAGCCGGGCAATGCCGGCTGGCGGTCCCCTGACGATGCCTACTCTGTCGTGTCCCTGAACTCTGGAACCAACTTCCCTGGGGCTCCGCTGGCCCCGACCTCCGCACCTTCCGCCATGACCTGAAGACCTGGTTATTTGACCAATCGGCTGTGACCCATGGGTGGGGTGGTTTTAGATTTTGGTGGATTTTAAGTTTTGTATTAATTGGGACCATTAGTTTAATTCTTTTTTAAATATTTATTGTGCTTGTTTTATTGTAAGCAGTCTTCGGAGATGGGGCAGCATATAAGTCCCATTAATAAATAAATAAATAAATTCTGTGAGCTGCCCTGAGTCCTTAGGGAGAAGGGCGGCATACAAATCTAATAATTAATTAAATAAATAAATAAATAAATAAATAATAAATTATGGGGTCATTAAAAGGAGATGATGATGTTGACTGTAATGTAACATTGATTCTCCAGTCACTGCAGAAATCCCAATTGATTTCTGACTCAAAAACCATGTGGTAAATTTTACTTAAGCACTCCTATACTGTACAGCATAGCTTCTGCAGGCAGAAGGAGGAGGCCCATGTTTACAAGATGACAGGGGATGCATAGACTCCTGCCTCTATAAGTGATTCAAAGAACATTGAGCTAAAACTATTCCTCCTGTGTAGTAGTCCCCATTCTGCAAAATACTTTATTCCTTAGAGTTGTATCAAGCACCATTTTAATTTACTTATTTAAGAGCTAGGAAAAACAATTTTGTTTCAGGGAGCATTTGGTAACTGAGTCTACATTTTTTGTTGAATTTTTAGAGTTGAACCTCTGCCTTTTTCTTCAATATTACATTACACATTGTTTGTTTTTAACTTTTGTAAAACACTTAAGGTCTTGGTAGAAATTCTAATTAATGCTTTGGGATGAGTGGGTTAGTGATGAACAATAGCTGGGAAGATGTGAATGGAACTAGGAATTTCTATATTTTCATAACCTTTTTCTTAGGGTGAAAGAACTGGGACTTTGCTTTGTTTAAACCTTGTGAAATCTCCTACAGAATATGCATACCATGTCAAATTGGCAGTAAGGCTAAGCCACCAATTTTTGGTAGTGGTCAGAGTTTTGTGGGGAATGGCTCAGAGGTGATATTCAGCAGGTTCTGACCAGTTCTGGAGAACCACTAGTGGAAATTTTGAGTAGTTCAGAGAACTGGAAAATACCACCTCTGACTGGAGATTTTACAGTATCCTTCCCCTCCCATGCCCACCAAGCCACACCCACAGAACTGGTAGTAAAAGAAAAAAGAATCCCACCACTGGAATGGATATTAATTTGGCCATCCTTATTTTGAGAGAGGTTAATTATTTTTAAGTCCATCCTTCTTCTAACCATTATATATAATGCTTAGAAGAACATATCATTCTAGATAAGGCCCCGCCAACTGTAAGATGAAGTAGATGCTTTACTAAACAACTATCTCATATGTAAGATATCCTAGTGTAAATTTCATAGAGTTCATACGTTTTCAATTTTATTCCAAGGTGGATAATATAAATCTTTCTGCTAATCAAGTTCAGTGAAGAATACTTTTTTTAAAAAAAGGAAGAGTAGAATTTTTACAAATAAGGAAACTCATCTTCTCAATATTATCAATGTCATTTAGAAATATCAGCTGCTTTTATTTGTTACTAAGCTTATTGAAAGAACGATTTGTAACAAAAATGAGTCATTCTCTTCAAAAAGAGAATATTTGTTTATATTAGCATACACTTTCTCTCACTCCTTTTCCGCATGAAAATAATGAATGTTATTTTCACCATTTATATGCAATTATACAGACAATGGGCTTTCGTCTCGCTAAAATTGTGCTAATGATTTCTAAATGCAATATTAGGCATGGGTGGATAATAGATAGATATGCAGCCTATAGTACAGACACAAAAATAAATGAACTTTCATCATTTTTAAGCAAGTACCCAATGCTAGAATTTCCAGATCCTAGTGACACTAGCAACATTATTTTAATTTTCTTGGACTTGAGTGAGGAGGACCAAAAAACAGTGTACAATGAACTCTTTCCATATTTTATCATTTTAACACTCCTAAATTAAAAAAATAGACCTGTAAACTACCTTGATTTCTGTCAGAAAGTAGAACTTTCTGGAGTTACTATGCAGTTTACAAATTAGTGGAGTTTGATGAGGTGATCAAACCCACCAATGACAGGGTGGCATTGAGCACCTCACTGTGATACTGTAGGATACACCCCTAAGTATAAAAGGGCTGTCAACTGTCATTTTCAAATGAGAAATACAAGAGAGAAAGAAAAAGAGGAGATTCTAAGGAGATTGGAGATACTGAGAAGATCCAAGACTCTGAGGAGATATTAGGATCTGACAGACTGAGGTCTGTGTATGAGAAGATATAGCAAAGAGATCTGAGAGAAGATCTATAACCTAAAGAGAAAGGGACTTTCTAAAGAGGTTAGCTATATCTAAGAAGAGGTTATGAGAGGAAGGACTGTGAATCTCTCATAGTAACTTCTAGTTCCTTGAAGGACTGTTTAAGAGGAACGAAAGAAGAAAAGACTCTGTATATATTTAAGAATAATATATTTATTGATTGTTCTGTTATAAATAAATCTGTTTTGATCTGACACAACTTGGCATTGCAATTTATTGAATGACTCTGTGAAATAGATATAGGTTTAAAGATCCAGGCCAATTAATATTATTTAACAATTTCCTTCCTTCTTAAGGTATTTTCCTTAAGAGATATGGAAGAATTGTTTAATTATTTTTAGAGACCAATTGCCCTGCTGAATCTGTGAATTGGTAGCAAATTTTCAGTATGGTTCAGGAATGGATCTGATCTACTCCAAACTGTGCTGCTTTGATTTGGACATCTTCCAAATCTTTCAAGGCAAGTTTCATTAATTGGCAGAATTTTATGAATAACTTTAATGTTAATCTGGTCTCCGACCTTTTATGTGGACAGAGATCATTCTGTTAACTGTTTAGGCTTGGGGAGGCCAGAAACAAAAGAATTTATTTCCTAGTAGCCTTTCAATCTCAAAAATAAGGATATCATTTAAACCAAAAAAAAATTTTTCTGAGTGAATGCAGGGGAAAATGATTATGACAGTGATTTTTTGGAACTCAGATTCTTGGTCAGGAAGAAAAGTATAACATTTACCCAGCATGAATACAGGGAGAAAATTGATAATTAATACCGTTTTTTAAAAAAACAAAAAACAAAACAAAAGACATATAAATAGTTACAATTTACTTTTGGTTGCTTCCTAAAAGAAGAGAATGCTGGAAAAATATCCTTCTTTCTGACTAGAAATATTTTAAAAATGCTTTTTATTTTGACAAAATACAATGGCACACATATTTTTATAATAATATGGAGAAGTGTATTTCAGAAACAGAATTAAATGTTTGTAGTTCTCTTCTCCTTTGTAGTACAAGTCTGCAGAGGAAAAAGCAAATGAGAGAATGAGGCCCTGCAAAATTATCCCACTAATTTGAGGAGACAGACAGACAGACAGATAGATAATGAGAGTTCTTATGGGTAATTTTCTTTCCAGAAGCTACAATGATGTTTATATTAAGAGAAATGGAAAGAGACAAAGAGATACAATAACTATAGATAGGGACTGCTGTCCAGAAGATGATCTGCTTCTACTTTAGGGTTAGATGTTAAGCTCCTAAGAACAACCTGGTGTTTTAAGTTCTTATTTGAGGGAGTGCATCTTTATTTGCCCAACTAGTTGCCCCAGATTGAAATTTAGGGTATTTGTGTTTATTTTAATATACACAAATGCATACATATTTGTTCACACAAAAATAAACTCTTTAAATGTAATAAGAGTGTAATTTACTGAGCCTGAATTATCCTTTCCATATATGAAATGTTTCAAAACAACAAGAGATGACATAAAAGTTTTTTCTTTTCTTTTGTTAGTTTTTTACTTATTTAGGAGCAGATTATTAACATCTGCTGTCAATGAAGATTCTCAATCATCCTGGTGGAGTTGTCTTGAAGTTGAGTCATGGCAACTGGACTTCTTTTTTTGTTAGTTCAAAAGGTTTCACTACTTATCCAAGTAGATTCTTCAGTCTGAGCAAGTTAGTTAGGGGACCCCATATACGTCCTCCAGGGTGGTTTCATTTCTTACCTAATCTGAATAGGCTCATTGGGTGAGTAGGCAGAGACTCATGGAGATGTAAATGTTCCGGCTCCTAAATCCTTTTTCCTAGGTGGGTAGTTAAGTGTGGCCTCCCGAATGAATCTGCTGTTTCAGGGCATGAGTCACTGGAAACTATTTTTCCTCTTGTGCAAAGTGCATTTAAGTCAATTATTTGCTCCTAGGGTGTTGTATAAGAAGCCATGAGAAATAAGTGAATGAAATAAATACAGGTTCCTAAGAACCTAAAATAGTGGCTACTAATCCCAATGATTCTATTCTACTTTCAGGCTCAGGAACACTTTGCTACTGAATGAGAGTTGCTGGAAAGGAAGGACAGCAGTGAGGAAGCCAGCTAAGTTTTATATTGACTTCTAAATATTGGTTCAACACATATGCAAGTTAGAGAAGGTTGCATCAGCTAGCTAGATCATTGATTAAAATCAGTAGCTTGATTTTGATAGGTAAATTGCTGGCACAAGGACTTATAGGGAAACAAAATCTAGCTCTACCAAAAATTACTAATTCCAGAGTTCCTTTTGAATGAGGAAGGGTCAGCAGGTTGGATGGACAAATCACCATAATAATTAGCAACATTGATCCTAGGAATAAAAGGAGACAGTTCTCCTGATAGGATTTATAGACCCACAATGTTTGTAAATAAATATCTAGTTATTTCTCTCTGACTCTTTCTTTTTTCCCTTGTTCTCTCTCTTCCACCACATTGTCATATACCACATCCAAATATAATTAGGAATCCTGGATCTTATATATATATATAACGTCGCCAGGGTATTCTCAATCTTACACGGGACAAGACCTGAATACACCAAGACCTATATATATATATATATATATATATATATATATATATATATATATATATATATTTGTTTTCATAGATTTTCACGGGTAAAGGTATGTAGGTCTTGGTTTATTCGGGTCTTGTCCTGTGTAAGATTGAGAATACCTTGGCGATGTTTCGATGAGATCACACTCGCCATCTTCAGGCTGGTGTCTTCGGCTTTGTGCTTGTGCCAGCAAAGCGTGATCTGAGCTGCCTTCTCTCTATAAATACTGGAAGGGAGGTGTGGTGTGCTGGCTCTGCTGTAAGCAGGTTGGTTGGCTGTGTTTTTGGCTGTGTTGTCGCTTCTTGATTGGTTGATGGAATTGGTGAGGAGAACGTGCTGAAAGTATTCTCAATCAGCCTGAAGATGACGGATGAGATTTCGTAAACGTGCCAAGGTATTCTCAATCTTACACGGGACAAGACCCGAATACACTAAGACCTACATACCTTTACCCATGAAAATCTACGAAAACAAATATCCTACCTCTACGGGGAGGAAACCTTCCAGCTCTTCTCCCAGGAGAACGAAGCTGAAGACACCAGCCTGAAGATGACGGATGAGATTTCGTCAAACGCTGCCAAGGTATTCTCAATCTTACACGGACAAGACCAATACACCAAGACCTACATATATATATATATATATATATATATATATATATATATATATTTCTCCTGTTCAACATCTATATGAAGCCATTGGGTGAGATCGTCTGTGGTTTCGGGGTGAGGTATCACCAATATGCGGATGATACCCAGCTTTACATCTCCACCCCAGGCCACATCAGTGATGTCCTCCCCGTGATGTCCCGTTGTTTGGATGCGGTGTGGAACTGGATGGGGAGGAACAGGCTCCGACTCAACCCGGCCAAGACTGAGTGGCTGTACATACCAGCATCTCGGATTACTCAGGATATACCACCTTTGGTCATGGGGGGAGAGGAGCGCAACCTGGGTGTCCTCCTGGATGCACAGCTCAGTTTGGAGGAGCAGGTGGGAGCTGTGTCCAGGGGGGCTTTTGCCCAGGTGTGACTGGTTCACCAGTTGCGCCCTTACCTGAGCCGAGATGCCCTATGGACAGTCACTCATGCACTCGTTACCTCCCGACTCGACTACTGCAATGCCCTCTACATGGGACTTCCCTTGCGGACCACCTGGTGGTTACAACTGGTGCAAAATGCGGCTGCACGAGTTGTGATGGGGGTGTCCCAATACTCCCATATTACACCCCTCCTGCGCGACCTGCATTGGTTGCCGGTTGCCTTCCAGGTGAGATTCAAGGTGTTGGTGACAACTTATAAAATCCTACATGGCTTGGGTCCGGGGTACTTGCAGGAGCGCCTCCTGTCGGCATCATGTTCCGATCGCCTGGTACGCTCCCACAGACAGGGTCTCCTTGGGATACTGGTGACCAGACACTGTCAGTTGGCAGTCCCCAGGGGTAGGGCCTTCTCTGTGGGAGCACCCACCCTTTGGAATCAACTTCCCTTGGGCCTTGTTTGGCCCCCGATCTCCGCTCCTTCCACCGTGACCTTAAGACCTGGCTCTTTGAACAGGCTAGTCTGGACTAACTAAGGGGGTTGGGTTTGCTTTTTAGGGGGTTTAAAATTTTAATTGACTTTTAATTGTTTAGGCTTGTAATTAGTTTAATTCTTTTTTTATTGTAAATTTGTATGGATTTTATATTGTTAGCCGCCCTGAGTCCTTAGGGAGAGAGGGCGGCATACAAGTCTAATAAAATAAATAATAAATAAATAAATATATGGGTTGGGATTATATTATACACATGAAAGTGGTCTTCTTGTGAAATTTGGTACAAGACACTCCCCTGTGGGTAGACATGCACATATATACCTCCCAGATTATTTGACACAGGCATTCATCTCTACTTCATAGTCCACATTATCCTTTGAATTTCTGTATTAGATATCATTCACTGAGCAATTGTCTTGAAGAATGCAAGGAAATTAGCTGGTGTTTGCTATTTATCTGAATGTTCTGAGGCTCTGACCATGCCCTCTTCTAAAGCAAGTCATTCTTATAGTTAAAATGTTTAAAATATTGGCTTTAAGAATGAAGTACTTTATTGATGCTTTTCTGAGAATAAACTAACAAGTTTTTCAACCATCAAAATGGAGGTAGGTAAGGGAAGGTGCTTGATTACTGCAGTAAACCTTTACAAATTTGTACAGATTAAATCACACTTAGCTCAGTAAACCTCTCATTAAGCATACTTTGTATTGTGATGTAGTACATTTCTTTATGTCAAATATTTGCATCCCTCTTTTCTTCTTACAAATCACTCATACAACTGTGACAGTATGCTCCTGAATAACTTAAATTGTATAAGAGTACCTTCCCTATTAAGTTCGTTCTTTCCAGTTTCAGAGGAGAGTTTAAAGGGAGAACACAAAGGTGCTTTTTCAAAAAGCAACTTGCCTTTCACTGTTTTCCTTGAAGGCATTTTGCTTCCCAGCCAAGAAGCTTCTTCAGTACATCCAGCTTCTTGGAAGAGAAGAGAAACATCTTCAAGGCAAAACAAAGAAAGTTCAGTTCTCTTTTGAAAAAAAAAACATTTTTGGGACAACCATAATCTGGATGACTGAGAATTTCCATAGACATTTGGAGGGTGGAACATAATTATTAACATAGGTTTGGAGCTTAACAAAGAGGTAAGCTTTTCCTGCTGCTAATCTTCTGGACAAATGTCCTGCAGATTCTCCATTAAGATTATAAAAGAAATGTAAGTTTGAAAACAGCTTTTTCTTCTTTTGTAACATTTAGTTCTCTCCATAAAGTGCACACTCACAACCACAGTTGCTTTCTAATTCTCATCAAGTAGGGATAATTTGTAGACTGAACCACAATGTGATACTTATAGATAGTATAAATGGCTTAAGTGTTGTGCGCATATTCATTTTGAAATATATTTTTTCATCCTTTCATTTGTTTCCTCTTTCTAACCCACACCCACATGTACACACTCAGATATACTTTTTTATTTACCATCCTGCTTTGCCTCAATCAAAACAACAAAGCCTGAAGCAGCTAATAACCTCTGTATATCGGGAGACATTTGCTGATACTCATAACACGAAGGAACTTAAGGGTGGGTAACTAGAAAGAACTAAGCAATTCTGGAACCTGTTCAAAATGTCTTGTTTTCCTCAGATGACCATAGTAGACTAGTAGGTCCAGTTCAGTCACCAGATTTGGATGAGTATCTTACCTTTTGAAAAGTTAAAGTGTAGCAAATTTGTAGACTCTTATAGGTGATTTCCAAACTCTAGCAATTATTATTTCAATTTATATTCACCGATTCTACTCTTACCTTGGATTTGGCTTCTTGTCTCTCTGTATGTATGTGTTTATTAGATTTACTGCACAAGTAGTGGTTTGTTTGCAAGTTACAAAAATCAAATAGTTATATCTACTTGAGAGAAAGGAATTGGGCCCCAAAGTTTAAAACTTAATACAGTTAGTGTTAGAATCTCATAGCAATGTATGAAGGTGTGTGGCTGTGGGGCAATCAGCTTTATGTAGCTGGGCCTCTATTTTGTAGTCCCAAGCTCTTGCCAACATTTTGGAAAGGGAAGAACCTGTTGGGGCAGGAGGACAAACAACTGAAATTTGTGAGGAAATTTGGGATAACCAGGGAAGGAAAGCCCAGACTGCCTATCTGGGAATTTCCACAGTAGACAGTAAAACAAAAAGTCAAGGTGGTACCCATGACAGTATAACTGAAGCTCTGCACCTTTTTTATGAGTGTGAATTTTCATGTGGTTGAAGACACCATCTTGATTTTTTGATACCTCTCTCATCTCAAGACTACCTCAAGGTGAAGTTAACATCAATGTGATGAAGCAAGCACATCCATCTCTAAAAAAAGTATAATATAGGAGCATTTTCGTAAAAGGTGAAACATTTCCTTTTAAAACAAAAACAACATTTACCAACCAAAATTGGAATTTTTCTTGTCCCTAGTTACTGGATATCCACCTGTTCTCTAACCATTTAGTGGAGTGTGTTTCTCAAAGGAATATAAAACCATGTTCTTTTAACCCAGCAGTTAAATAGCTTGTTGGTTTAACCATGCAACAAGATATTTATTTAATTAATAAAGAAGCCAGTTCAGCTCCTAAGCAAACTGTGACCACTACTTCCCTGAGATCTGCACAGTTTGATATTTATTTGTTATGTACAATTTATGATTAAAGTGTAGAATTGGTAGGTACATACAAAAATTTAAGTGCATACATGTATTCTCTTACAAAACTTGCAGACTAAAGAGGTTCCTCTTTAGTCTTCTCTGTGACTTCCCTGGATGCTTTCCACTGCCCTAGCTTAGCTATGCAGATCAGCTTTTTGCTAGTTTCCCATGTAATTTTAACTAAAATAGTGTTTAAAAAAGTATATCAGATGACATGGGAGATCAGCACTGTCATGGGAAGTATACATAAGCATGTTGGTTCTTACAAGACGCAGATTCTTTCCTGATATAAAACTGATAGTAGAAAACAGCAAAGGAGGATGGAAATGGAGGCATGTACAAGCAGGGGAGAAAGAAGACATGATTTAAATATATCCACTTTGTTATAGCTTTAATAAGCTGTAAAATAATGCAAAGGCTTTCACAAAAATATGGAGAAGGTAAAAGAAATAGAAGTATTCCATGAAAATTAGAGTTTAATGTTGTACACCACCAGAGTCACTATTTATTTATTTTTTATTTATTTATTTTGTCAAGCGATTATAAGATAACAGGTATAAGTATAAAAATAAAATAAAAAGAAACAATAGGATAGGGATGGTAGGCACGTTGGTGCACTTATGCACACCTCCTACAGACCTCTTAGGAAAGGGGTGAGGTCAATAGTAGACAGTCTAAGGTTAAAGTTTTGGGGGTTTGGGGAAGAAACCACAGAGTCACGTAGAGTATTCCAGACATTGATCACTCTGTTGCTGAAGTCATATTTCCTGCAATCAAATTTGGTGCGGTTTACCTTGAGTTTGTATCTATTGTGTGCTCTTGTATTGTATGGTTGAAGTTGAAGTATTCATTGACAGGTAGGACATTGCAATGTATAATTTTATATACTATACTTAGATAGGACTGAAGGCGGCATAGTTCTACGTTCTCTAGGTCTAGAATTTCAAGTCTGGTGGCATAAGATATTCTGCAACGAGTAGAGGAGTGGGGAAATCTTCTTGTGAAATATTTCTGGACTATCTGTGAGTTGGCCAGGGATATACATTTGCAAATAAACAAACAAACGAACAAACAAACAAATAATTCACTGAGCAATGTTCTGAGACATGGTTCCAGGTATGAGGTATTGGGAGGAGGAAAAAAAATGGGTACTACAGTAAGCACAGGATTTTGGATTGTTTATAGTTAGATCACTCACATAATACAAATCCCCCCCCCCCTCTGTGTGTGTGTGTGTGTGTGTGTGTGTTATTTTGGATGGGGAGACATCAGTCCTTTAAAAGATCAAATTTTCCCTTGAGCTTTCCTAAGAGAATGCAAGATCCCCAAATTGAAACAGCTTCCATCCATTTGCAACCCATTTAACTGCAAAAGAACTTACTGGAGAACTTCTTAAGATGATTATAAGAAGCAGAAGATAAAATGTAATCTCCCATTATATTCCCAAAAAGTATTGCCAGTACAATCCTCAGAATCACCATTCTGGGTTAGGCAAACAAATAACCTGAAACTTAGCTTGCTATATACAGTATATAAGCCAACTTCCTGTGGAATTTGCATCCAGAGATCACTAGGACTTTGCATCAAAGATGTCAGGGTAGAGTGTCCATTCATCTTCCTCAACCTGTGATATCCAAATGTTCTGGATTAACAATTCCATAATACTCAGACAACGTAACTATCTTGGGTAGACATGAATGAAACTGCAGTCTATCACATCTGGAGAGTTTGGAATAGCTCTACTTGGATTTTTGGCAGGGGCTGTATTTTGAAGGAACATGAAGGAAAGAGTGAATGAACTATGTCTCCTCTTTTTCTCTGGCCCACATTTTCTTTCCTTTCTGTTCTTCTCTTCTGGCAAGAATTCTGAAGTGTTCAGTTTTGAAACATCTACTGCTTTATTCCAAATAAGTGGTCCTGATGCACTGATAGAATGAATCCAGTTAAAGTTCAGAATTGAACAGGCATGAAAGTAACTATGGGTCATTTGAAGAGACTTGTAAGAGTGTCTGGCTAGCTGTCAGTCTTCAGAATGCAAGAGTTGCAAGTTAGAACAGAAACAAGAATGAAGTCCTGTCCTGTCCTATCCTGTCCTCCCCCCTTTTTATTATTTTCTTGACTGTCTCGCTTTTTTAAAAAAAAATCTTTCTTCCTGTTTCTTTTTTTTGTATGTGACATACATTCTTTTGCCTAAGCTTTTCTGGCTGAAAATAGGGCCATAGAAAAGGAACTTACATCTTTAATTGCTACTCTATTGTTGGTAGAATTTATAAATTATGATATTGTTACCTGAGGGCTTGCTGACAGACTGCATCAGTACTATTCAGTCTGGCTCTAATCCCAGCCTCTTTTTTTCCTTTTGAATTCTGGAATGCAGAGACAAAAAGGGGGTTTTTATTGAATAAGCCAACTTGTCTGAACCCAGATTACTGTACTATGTATAATTACTAAAAAAAGAAGGAAAGAGACACAACATCAATCTCCATCAGCTTTCAAAAAACTTTATAAAATATCTACAATAAGACTTCATTTTCAAAGAAGAGGCTAATCCATGCATTAATTTCAACAATTATTAAATACAACTGAAACTCAGATTGAAATTATTGGTTTGCCTGAAAATTTGTATCTGTTTACTGAAGCTCCCCATTTTTATTGTTTTGTATTTGCACACTTTAAGAATCTCTATCAGTAAACTAATGGAAAAAATGGATGAAATGATTTCCAAGTCATAATATCAATATATTTTGTTTCCTTCTGGAAAAATGCAAGCAAGAACCCAATGAAGACAGTCACATTTTTCACTTGGTGTGACAAGAAATTTGCTTAAATCCTCTTGGACCCCAGAAAGAAGAAAATACTGCATCTATTCATCTTGGAAAGAAGAGGGGGAGATGGTATTGCTGGTTTCCATTTCTCTTTGCCACTGGAACAGTAATTGTTTCCTGGTATTCCATATTTATCTCCCAAGTGATTTCTTTTCCAGGTAGATTACAAGAAGGCTTTGAATAATTCCCCAGATGCTCTTTGGAATTTGGAAATAAAATTCATCAGCACCAACAGAGATAGCTACTTAGTGTTAAGACATCTCTCTGAAAGTGATAAAACAATGTTAAAAGAAAACACTATTTTTACACATATTGGATGTATACAGTATTTCCATTTCCATAATAAGTAGCTAAAGTGGGTCTGAAGACGATATGAAACCCTGTATCTCTCTTATTAATAGACTGTTCATAAAACCACTATATATGCATTATTTAAATTTGTCAGTGTGGGAAGTGTGTGTGTTAATTCATATTAAAATGAACAATTATATCGACATTTAAAATCCATGCAAAGCACGGGTGGAATAGTACAGACTAAATTCATTCTGTGATGTGAATGAATGTACTTATTTAAAAAGAGCAAAACTTGATCAAATAGAACAGATTTGCATAAGTCAATCCCCAAGAGAGAAAGTCTTCTTGTTATATATGAACAGGACTTCCAGAAGCTGTTTGTTTGTTCCTGTGGTGGAGCTCCTTTCTTGTTTTCATTACTACATAGCACACAATGTTGGGTGACTCAAAATTTCCTAGGCTGTCATGAAACTGAAAAATACCCATATCCCTGTAATGCAGTTATCTAGTATAAATGTACCAACCTCCCACTAAGAAAATTAGCTCTTTAATCATTTGAATCCAAATAAAGCACTGTTGTATCCTTAAGGCACTGAAGTTCTATACTTTTCAAAGTGCAGAACATTTTCACAAACACAGTGAGACGCATGGGACTATGAGGAGAGCTCTTCTATTTAATTTTCTGTAATTAAGGTACAATCCAGGTAGAAGCCTAAGCTGTATTTGTGTAGTGTTGCTCAGTAGATATCAAAGGAATTTTCCTTGGCTTCTCTCATCATAAGGTATGAAAGTTCAAGTGAAAAGAAACAAAGAAGGAAATGAATCAGACTAATAATACTTTATAGAGAACATTTCAAATCATTCAAACTACTTCTAATAAGTATAGTGGCTCAGTAAGAAAGGTCTATATTATTATTTTCATATAATAACAAGGTTAGATCTAGAACTGGGTATGGAAATGAGAAACTATGAGCTTCTGAATAAGTACCTAGCAGAATTGAAATATGAAAAGAATAAATTTTATGGTTCTGTGTGATAGGTCAAAACTATAATCTTTGGGATGATCTCCAAAACTGGAGATGACATTATAGTTAAAGTGGATAGGTGGACAGGTTTGTGCACCTTACAAAACTATGGTTTGATTTATCATACACAAGATTGTAAAATATGTGTATTGTACCAAGCATGTGGTACCTTGAGCCATAGACAATGGTTTATAGGCCACATTGGTTATTTTCATGCAATTAGTCAAATCAAATTTTCGGACTTTTAGGCACACATTTTTATAACACGTAATCTACCCATGGAAAATACATTTATTCATTTCATTTTTATCCTGCCTTCATTTTTGACAACTCAAGGCATTATACCATGCTCCTCACTTCCTGTCCCAAAGTTACCCTAGCCAACTTTCATGCAATTTTTCTTTCTTGACTGAAAATGAGTTTGAACTTCTTGATTTACAGCTTATCCTTCTAAGAAACTAATCTACAGATTAAGAAGGCAAGGAAAGTTAAGATTAAAATCTTCCCAATTCTAGGGTGATAAATGCATACTCACACACACACACACACACACACACACACACACACACACGGTCTTTTAGGTTCAAGCAAATGGTGACAACTCGCATTATCATGCCATGATTTAAAAGGCATATGGGTGTTTGCTTTTCAGACTTGCAGTGTATGCTTGGATTTCCCTCCAACAACCTGAGTCAAATGCCTCCCTCATCCCTAGTTAGCATCAGCCTGACCTAGCTATAAATTAGACATGGAAAAGTGAGCTGTAAAAGGAAAGAGGCTTGCAAACCCTTAAGTGACCCTCCAAACACCCCCAAACTCCTCCCAAAAGATTCTGCAATGAAAATCACCTCCATATCATCCCTCTTCCCAGGACACCCTATTCGAAAGAACTATTCCAAAGGGCGTCTTCATTGCCCTGATAGATTGATATAAAATCCTTTAAATGGCAATTGTCTTCTTTTGATGAGTCCCTCACAAGCTGGCTTAGTGATGAATGTCATCACAGGCTACTACTTTTAGTACTTCTCTCCCAAACTTAGATTGGACTTTTTTTGATAATGTGAGAGGAAGTTAGCTTTATTCTTGTTCTATACCTGCAGTCTAGAGCAGTAACTTCCATTTATGTCTTTTTTTCATTTGCATAAATGAAGTGAGCCACTTATTCCAAAGACAGCTTTTACATCATATGCGATTTTTATATTTGAAATCTTTCTTTTGTAAATCATATTTTCTATTTTTTTCCTTTAGAAAGTGTTTACTTGTTTCTTCTTCAGAAGAAATAAACTTCTTTTTAGTTATTTTAGTGGGCCAACTTCCCTTTTACTTCCCCTGTAAACTGCCTATTCCTGGAGCAAATGTAACTGTTACGTTTGTGTTCCAACTATTCAGTGTTAAGCATAACTACATTCAAATAGTAATTTTTGTGATCATGATGACAATGATGATGATTTACAACCAGTACTTTCCTCCAAGAGTTGAAGCTGGCTTTCACAGGAATCACCCTTCATTTTTTTTCTCTGCATCTCCAATTCCAACAGGTAGCCTAGAATGGCTTGTCCAAAGTCATTTAGTGAATTTCTATGGATAAGGATGAGTTAAACCTTCTGATTGTAGTTCAAAGTCTTAATCAATACTACATGAACTGCCTCTTAGTATTAAGCATTCTTAAGTTGTTTATAGAGAAATGCTGACATTCACTTATAAACACTTTATGCTTTGGAAAGCAACAAACAGGAGCTGCTTCAAAACATTATAATCCTGGTTAAAGTTCTAGTCAGCTGTGTCCTTTTCTAGAACACCCACTCACAGTGTGCTACTTTCCCCAAACAATATTGTCTGATACATATGCTTAACCTTCTCTTTCCACTTTGTGATATTGTTTTATCTGAGGGGGAAAAAACCCTTAAGTTCCTTTCCTCCAGAGTTATTTATTCCTGTTAGCAAACTAATCATATGTGGATAGCATTGGGTTGTTGTTGTTTTTTAACATAATAATTAATAGGTAGGGATGGAATACACTGTGAATGTAGAATGAAGGCCAATTGAGGACAGACTACAACAAGTGGAAAAGAGCCTTTGGCATACATGTTTGGAGAATGATCCTCAAACAATCCTTCTTGAGAAAATAGCACTGATGGCAGTGGAGAGGGAAGGAGTGCCATGAGAACTAATTGATGCTAACTGGTAAAGTAGTGAATGAACAGGCTCTCCTCTTTTCCTTTTCTGCACTTCCATGTCCTTTCTTTTGCCATATGTTTTCTATACTTTGCTGAGCTTTCCTGCTCACTATCCAATAATCAAGCAGTAAACAATACTCCAATCAGGGAACTACCAAACAAACAATTAAATAGCAAACAACAGTCTAATCAAGGAACCACCACGAACATTTCCACCAATACTGACAGGCAAGCCACTTGCCTATCAACAGAGGGAAAACCCCACTCCCTTCCAGCACTGGTGATATTACTTAGTTGGCTAACAAAACATCTGCAAGAAAACAACCAAGCTCAGAGAATACCAAGGTCCCCAACCCTGAGCTTACAAATATTTTCTTCTATTTGTATTACTAAGAATGCTTAGTCCACATCACATTAGGTACCCAAACAAATGTGCCTTTGTAGACCTTAGGGAAAACTTCCTTGATTTTAAGCAGGCCTTGGATTCAATATCTAGGAATATTCTCTGGGAGAAAACACACTACCATCGATAAACGCCTCCTTTTCCTCATACAAAAATTGTATGATAATTCCACCTTGAAAGTGAGGTGTAATCCTCAAGGGACTTTTACCGGCCCAGTAAGGGTACAAAAAGGGGTACGGTAGGATTGCATCCTATGCCCCTCCCTTTTTAACTTTTACATTAACCCTCTGATCAACTTCTTACAGAACCCTGATTTACATCCCCTAAACGTAGCACAACGTAAAATCCCAATTCTCCTATATGCCGATGATGCTGATATAATCTCACAAACTTCAATAGGTCTGAAGAGAGCAATCACGGCAACACTTGAATTTTGTAAACAAAATAACCCGGTCCTTAACTTTGATAAATCAAAAGTTTTAGTTTTTGCTAAAAGATCTAGACAATACTCCTGGAAAATAGAAGGGTATAGTCTAGAACAGGTCAGGACATTCAGATATCTTAGGGTAGTTTTCCACTCACAAGGGACATGGAGGGCACACCTGGATCACACACTGCAAACAGCCTATAGGTCCTCAAATGCAATTAAACACTTTTTTTATACTGGTGGAGGGCAATTAGTACCTGCGGTCTTAAAACTTTTTGAGGCCAAAACATTGGCACAAATCCTACGTGGGGCACAAACAGGAATCCTTGCAAAAGAAAGACTTGCTAGAACCTATACAAATGAAATTCCTGTGAGCCATCTTATCTGCACCCAAAGGAACTCCAAATGTCCAAGTAAGAATCGAGGCAGGCATGCCTCAAATTCAGGTAAGAGCCTGGAAGATGATGATTATTCATTGGCTAAAAATGCATTTCTTCCCAGAGGGACTGACCCCTCTAGTACTGATTGATAATTACCCCTCCCCCTGGAAGCAGGCAATAGACCACAAGCTGGGCTCCTATGAACTCTCACCAGTATTCTTAATGTCCCAAGTAATAATCAATAGAATGAAGGACATGGAGTTCCAAGAAGAATTAGATAGGTTGGCTTGCCACAGCAGGGATAGAATCAAACAGGGAGTGTGGGAATTGGTAAGATATCTGAATGATCTGACCTTCCCAAAACAAAGAATAGCTTTCTTCAGAGCCAGATTTAATATTCTCCCATCAGCACTTCTTCAGGGCAGGTATAAGAAAACACCAATAGCAGAACAGGTATGTATATGTGGTAAAGGAGAAGTTGAAGATATCTCACATGTTTTATTGTACTGTGAGCTATACAGAGTTTATAGGTCATTGTATATTCTCCCCTTACTGGAGAGATTGCCAGGGAGGGCGGACAATTTTATGTAGACTTTCTCCTCCAGGATTCAAACCCAGCTATTACGTGTGCAGTGGCAAAATTCTGTGTTGTTGCAATGTCTACTAGAAAAAAATTGGTTACAGAATGATAGCTGTCAATTTGTGACAATTTTTGGAGATAGAACAAACTTTGGAAAATGATATTTACACATATACTTATTGGCTCTCCACTCATATAAACCAGGGAGTGCCCCTAACTGTTTGAGAACATGTATTTTCTTAACAGATGTTTTTATCCACTATTAATGTATTATAATGTGTCAGTATTTTTATGTATATTGTAAATAGTGATGTCTATTGCTGGTCTAAGACCATAATAAAGTTATATATTCATTCAAACAAAAGATCACTTGCCTGTGAAAGGCAGTTGGGTCCAACATTTCACTGAGCTTACTGCAATCGGCTTGTGAGGGCTACATACTGCTGGAAAGGAAGGAAAACCCAACAGTAAGCTAACATTTCTTCTGATATCTAGTTAATAAGCTGTTCCCCTGATACATATACATACTTGGACCTTAGTGACAGCAAAGCCAAAACATCAGCTTGAATGTGCTGGGTTAGTTAGGAAGAATGATTGAATCAGCTTCTCTGCAAACACACATTTTTGCATGTCTTTCAAAGCCACACAAGATCCAGCCATTTATTGTATCTCCCCATTGAGTTCACTCTTCTTTTTCGATAACGATTCCCCCCCACCCCGCTCACTGATAAAACTGTGGTTCAATTATTGTTTTTTTTTTTAAACCTCCAAAATCAGAGCCTATATTTTTAAAATAAAAATACAAATCTAGGTTTGGTTAAACTTCCTCTGCCACTTCTGGCACTTGTCGTCAAAAAATAAAAGAATAGAATAGAGGGGTGGAAATGCTAATTAGCCCCTGTCAGAATTCCTGCTGCTGATGAAAGAATTCACAGTATGCAAATCAGGCTGAAGCTACCCCGAGTGTGTCAGGCCTTACTTCTACTGATAGAAATTGACAATGTCTGGGTTAAAAGGTAAAATATGATCTCTCCCCTTTCTTTTCCACAATGCTGTTGTCGTTTTACTCGGACTAGCCTAAGGAGTATGAGTTAATAAAAGAAATTAGAAAATCCAGGCAGATCTTTTTTATATTAATCACACACACTTTGCTTTTATTCAGGCTAAAATGAGGATTAGTGGTTTCAAAATAGACGTGGATTTTACACAGGGCAAATGTCTGTTGAGATGCATGTTAATGGAAGAAAAAAAGGTTGTTTATTCAAAACAATCTCACAGGCTTTGATAACTTTAAATCAAGAGATTGGGAAGATGAATGACTCATTCAGGAATTATTTGAATCAGTGGAATAGAATTTACAAAGAGGAAAAATCATGTAGGAATTATTTATCTCTGTGGCTTAATATAGCATGTAAATATCATATACCTTGCTGTTGTTGTTTCTGCTGCTGTTGTTAGCAAGATAGGCAGGATGACTACTGCTGCTAACAACAGCAGCAGAAACAACAACAACAGCAAGGTATATGATATTTACATGCTATATTAAGCCACAGAGATAAATAATTCCTCAGCTGGATAGCAGAGAAGCCAACAGAGAAAATGAAGGTGAAAATATTCATAGCATTTCTCCCATTCTATCTCAGGGTTCATTATAAGCACTCATATAAGGGAGGTCAGTATTTCAGTGGAGTGCAGATCATATACTGTCTTGTATTTGAATGTCTGTTAAGATCAAGTCTAGTTTAAAACTAAACATCTCTAAGAAGGAAGATCACCATCATTCTGAGCAGCTACCTCAGGTCATCTGGTCACTTTCTTCTCTTCTATGGCAATATATTTCTTTTTGAATGACAATATGCTGCATGTTTCTCTATGTGCATCTGTAAATATAATGTAGAATGGCAATGCAAAGTGACCTGAAGCTCCTTTTATAGAATTGTTTGGCTATGCCTTTCCTTCAGTTAGGAAGGGGAACATTAATACTGTAATGTATGAAGTAGAACTGCCTTACAGAACTGCCTTCAGTGAAGATAGGCAGGATGACAACTGTGGTAACATGATCAAAACCACATCCCTTTTGTATGTATGTGCTCATGATGTTGGCATGTACAGAAGGGATGCAGCTTTAAACGCAGTGCCATAATTGCCCTCTCCCTGCTGATGTAATTACCTGCTGCTGATGTAAAGAAGTAGGGTGGAAATTAGACAAAAGAAATGTAGATGTTATCCAGACTTGAAAGGAGGAATTGCACTGCATTTGAGAGCTAGCACACATTCATTGCATGCTGAAAAACCCAGCTTTAATCCCAGTTATCACCAGTTAAAACAATCAACTGTCAGGTAATATGGAAAATGCTTGTCTTCCTAAAAGTCAAGAGAACTGCAGCCATTCAAGAATGGGATGCTAGACAAGACGGGATGGATAATTTGACCTGATATAAATCAAATACCTACTTGTCCATATCAAGGGCATTGTGCTTTGTGCTTCCTATTCTGTAATTCTGAATTGGCCATCAAAATGGGATAACAATAGCCCCTTGGAGACAATATTCACTCCCCAGCTTCTACTATCAGAAACATCTGGAATTGCTTGTTGCTGATGTGACTGTATTACAAATTACATGTTGAATATTTATTTGGGGAGCCTGACTTGTCTAGGTCCATTTCGTACTGACCACCTACCTTCTTGCTCCCCCTACTGGATTCTTTTTCATGGTTTAAGACTAATCAAAAGAGTCAAAATTATGTATGGAAAACATGTTATAATAATTACTACAGACAAGCTATAAGAGGCACAAAGTGTTCATAAAAGATCAAGACAGATGAATTTTCTTAATAAGTGGCTAAAACATCATTGGAATTTCCGGAGCTATTTTGCTGCTCAAGGGTTTTCATTGCAAAACTCTGATGATAGAAGAACCACTTCTATCAAATATTAAGCTACTGTAAATTTACTATAATTGAATAATTTGCCTCTTAGCTTTGGTTCACTGTAGCAAGGTTCTCATCACTAAGTGATCATTCTGCAGTCTGTTCCAATATATATCATGTCAGACAAGCCTCATATATAGTACCATTTAAGATTTAGCAATTCCAAAGCCAAGAGACCTTGTAAAAGATCTGGATGATTGACCATAAAGTATGCACATATTTAGTCGTATTAAATTACGATTAGAGCCATGAGCTTTAGATTTAAATACAAAATTGATAAATCTTCGCTACTTTAGAAAAGTACAGCCTTTTTCAACTCAAATCAAAGATGAGACAAGATGCAAAGTTAAAAGCAATGGGTTTGTTGTTTATTTAGAAGAGATGAATACCTATGTTTGGGTAGAATCTGAAAATCAGAGCTATAAAATATTTATCCCTTGGACCTGAGCAAGGCAAATCAGCCAGTCATGAAATTAACAAATGAGAGGTAATACCTACCTTGATTTGCTCAGGAATTCCTTTATGGAATACTTCACAAGGAACCCCATTGCAGCAGGTGACACAGTGAACAATCAGAGTTACCTATTATGTGGTCTTACTATAAATTACATTTGATGTTCTTTGAAAGTATGAAATAATATGTTTCCATTATTTTGGCAGCTTTGGTCAATATATAAACCAAAGTGTTTTAAATTTATCTTGCTAGATCACATACAGCAGGGGTGTCAAACTCAAGGCTAGTGGGCCAAATCTGGCTGCACAAGCTGCTTAGATCTGGCCCATAGGGCTGCCCTGGAAGCAGCAAAAGACTGGTCCATTGAGCCTCTGCCAGTGAAAACGAGCTCCCTTTTTGGCCATGACAGCCTCCTGCAGCTCTCTGCCAGTAACTACGGAGCTTGGGAGTGTGTGCAGCCCCCCAAGCTCTGTTTTCACTAGCAGAGGGCTGCAGAAGGCTGTTGCAGCCAAAATGGGGCCAGGGGACCAGATACAGCCCCACCCAAGCTCCATTTTCACTGGCAAAAAACTAGTGAAACAAACTAAAAACAAAACTAAAAGAGAAATGTTTCCCCTTTTGCATGCAAGAAGGGACAGGAAAGAAGAAAGGGAAAGAGGAAAGAAAAAGAAAAGGAAGGGAAGGTGGGAAGAGAACAAGGAAAGAAAAATAAGGAAAGAGGGGAAGGAAGAAGAAAGGAGAATGAAGAGTGAAGGAAAAAGAAAAGAAGGAAGGAAGGAAGGAAGGAAGGAAGGAAGGAAGGAAGGAAGGAAGGAAGGAAGGAAAAGGAAGTCCTGCCTTAGCACTTGGCCAACACAAGTGGCCCTGACATGAGTGACATTGAACTGGCCATGCCTATCCTGGCCACACCCATCCCAGCCCCCTGAGGTCAAACACAACCCTGATGAAATCTAGTTTGACACGCCTGACATACAGGATTTCACCAAAGGAGTTTGCAGAGAAAATTGTCCCTGATACCAATAAAATTGTTTATGCAGATATATCTCCAATCAGACTACTTATCAGAATATACACAGAACCACTCTTGCCTCTGGCCTTTTCTTAAATACTGTGTTCTGACCCACTTTGAACTAAGCTTGGATATAAAACAGTATAGAATTTTCTGGGAAAGGTTTGCACATCATTGAATCAAAGTTTGTCACTACGCAGCTATTTCTATTAAACTCCTTTTAACATAGGACATGAAAGACATTTGCTTTTACATGATGGCTGACTTCTTAGAGTTCAAAAAAAAGTTGGATTTTGTTTTGACTTATAATGGCATCCATAAGTTAAAACTTTGCTTTTGAAATAAGATTTGAACTTTTAAAAGTAGGAGTGAGATTTAACGAAGAGCCTGGACATCAAAAAAAAAAAAAAAGAAAAAAAAGTTGTGTGACAAAGCTCTTTTTGAATGGAACATGGGAGAGTACAGTTGGAGCCTGGGTAAGGAGGCAATTGTGATGCTAGTGAAAGGAGTCAGACAAATGACAAGATTGGGTTGATTGTCTATTTGGCAGACAGCAGCTGGCAAGTTTGCAGTGGCCAGAAAGATTACAAACACGGTCCAGGCAATAAGGGATGGTGTAGAGAACCATTAGCCTATGAAAATAAATAGCTGATTCACAAAAAGGAAAAACAATAGAAGAAGCTAAGACACTAAAGATCATGATGAGATTGGAGCTGAAACACCAGATGAAGGAACAGTGGAAAACAGTGAGATGCAGATAGTGTTTGATTTGGTATGGAGAGGATAGGTGTGAAGGAGGCAGAATGGAAGAAGGGCATGATAATTATGACAGATGGAGTGGTATGAGGATAGGAAGAGATGAATGAAAGCAAGATTGGAAACTTTAAGAATGAAACTTAATGTGGAAAATAATACTATGGTGTCCTATGGCCTAATATTGGGATTAATAACAACAAATATCCAGCCTGGCTGTTGAGATATCCTGAGGGGAGTCGGCAGTGGAAATGGGAGATGGGAAACTGACTTGCCTATTTCTTGCTTAGGACAGAATGCTGCAGAATAGGCTGTTACTTTGGAGATTAAGACACAACAGGAAGGCCATACCCCATTCCAAAGTATAGGACTGAGATCATTCCAAAGTATAAGACTGAGATCACAAGTATTTTGTTAGTTCAGGTCACACAATATAGATTGGAAGCCTTGGATAACTACCATAATTTTTGCAAGCAGGTCCAAGGGAGCTGCTTCCAGAACTACAGTACAAGTGTTGTGTATATTGATAAACATGGGAGCTCCAAAAGAAAATCTCATCTTGGATATGAAACTGAGAATCATACAGGTTGCCTTGTTGTTGGAGTGGGAGAACAATATGTTGGTCTAAGAACCCTTGTATCTTAGTGAAAGTATGATGTGGGAGGCAAAGTACAAGAGTTAATAAAAAGTGGAATGTGAAGATTATGGTGGGTTTGGCTGTGGTGAGGGATGAATGGACACCAGTATTAAATTGGAAGAGAGTGTGAACATAATAGTGATCAATTGGTGGGGGGATTGGGGGGGACTAGGGATAGAGAGTTGCTAAGGAAGTAGTGAACATAATAGGATCACTAGGGATAGGAAGGCTAAGGAAGAGTGAAATGGATACGAATAAAAAGAAACATTAGGACAGGGACAGTAGGAACGTTGGTGCACTTATGCATGCCCCCTAAAGACCTCTTAGGAAAGGGGTGAGGTCAAAGTAGACAGTCTAAGGTTGAAGTTTTTGGGGTTTGGGGAAGAAACCACACAGTCAGATAGAGTATTCCAGACATTGACCACTCTGTTGCTGAAGTCATATTTCCTGCAATCAAGTTTGGTGCGGTTTACCTTGAGTTTGTATCTATTGTGTGCTCTTGTATTGTTGTGGTTGAAGCTGAAGTATTCATTGACAGGTAGGACATTGCAATATATAATTTTATGTACTACACTTAGGTCGGACCGAAGGTGGCATAGTTCTAAGTTGTCTAGGTCTAAAATTTCAAGTCTGGTGGCATAAGGTATTCTGATACAAGTAGAGGAGTGGAGAACTCTTCTCATGAAATATTTCTGGACTTTCTCAACTGTATTAATATCTGATATGTAGTGCGGGTTGCAGACTGATGCACTGTATTCAAGTATTGGTCTAGCAAATGTTTTGTATGCTCTAGTTAGTAGTGCAATATTACCAGAGAAAAAGCTACGCAGGGTTAGGTTAACAACTCTTAATAGCTTTTTGGATATGTAGTTGCAGTGGGCTCTAGCACTTAGATCATTAGAGATGAGTACTCCAAGGTCCTTGACAGAGTTTGGATCATCAACAAGATCTTGACTATTCAGCTTGTATTTTATTTTCTGATTTTTTTTGCCAATATGTAAGACAGAGCATTTATTTGTTTTGAAGTTGCCATTTGTTTGACCATTCTGATACATAGTCGAGGTCTTTTTGAAGGGTAGCAGTATTGTCTGTGGTGTTGAATAGCTTTACATCATCAGCGAAGAGAACGCAGTTGCTCTTAATATGATCACAGAGGTCATTTATGTAGAGTATGAAGAGAGTTGGTCCTAGAACACTGCCTTGGGGGACACCACTGTTGACAGGTACAGGATTTGATAGGATGCTCCCAATTTTGACCATTTGTTGTCTGTTTGACAGGAATGCTTCTATCCAGTTATGCAGGTGTCCAGAGATACCATAAGATTTTAGTTTTAGGAGTAGTTTGTTGCATACCACTGAATCAAAGGCTTTATAGAAGTCTATGTAAATAGCGTCTATTGCTTTGCCCTGATCTAATTGTGTAGTCCATATGTTTTTGCAGTGTAGGAATTGCAGATTACAGGATAGTTTTTTTCTGAAACCATATTGTTTGTTAGAGAATAGGTTGTTTGTCTCTAAGTGGAGGATAATGGATTGGTTAATAATTGATTCCATGACTTTACAGGTGATGCAACATAAAGAGATTGGTCTGTAATTTTCAACTAGGCTGAGGTCTCCCTTTTTGAAGATGGGGATGACCGTGGCTAGTGATATTCAAGTAGTGATGGATCAGGGAAGATAGAGAGAAAAGGAAAGGACTAACTGATAACTATTTCCAGTTCTGTCTCATTTTAGAGCATAGGTGGCCAAATTGCTGTGCTAGTATATAAAACAAGACAAAATATGTTGATGACTTTATTGTGAACAAGCATGCAGACCCAGTGCATATTACTGAAACCAGGCTGGAGGAGACTGGCAATACCTCACATAGTTTGGAGGCTGCAGCAGCTGTGATCCTAAGATGTGGGAAGTGGGGAAATGATGACTGGACAGAAAGATCTGATGTTCCTGGTAAAGAGATAACTAGATATGAATGTCTGTGATGTTGCAGTAGCAGGACAAATAGCAATGATGCATGCATACCATTTATTCTTCATGGAAGTGTTTTTTTAACCTCTCTTCTTGAGTTTGTCATAGAGCTACTGCTGGACTACCACTAGCTGATGGTGAAAGGAGACTTCAACCTCCATATCTTGGATGAAAGTTCTAGGTTTGTGCAGAAATCCATGGCCACCTTGGCAACAGATTTTTGTCTCAAGTGACAGCTGGTCTAATGCACATAGTCAACAATACTTTATATCTGGTCTAAATTTCTTATTAATGTGTTTGTTTTTAAAATTCTACACCACCCATTTCATCTGACTCTGGACAGAGTGTCAAGTACATTAGAACCTCTGGTCATGAACACTTCTGACCACGACCAAATTGAGTTCCGAACAAAAAATTCACAATTTTTCCCCCACGGTCGATTTCCCCTTCTGCACCATTTTTTTTGTAAGCACCAAATTCCCAAAATTAGGTTCGGGTCATGATCAAATTGGGTTGCAACCAGAGTTATGGAATGAATTATGATTGTGACCAGAGGTTCTACTGTATTTTGATGCTTATGATTGACTATTAGCCATTAGCTGGTAACTAGTCTTGGCACAGGGGCCAAGATGAAGCATCTGAATAAACTACTTCTTCTTCTTCCTTTTTTCTTTTTTCTTCTTCCCCTTCCTCTTCCTCTTCCCTTCCCCTCATGTGCAGGAAGTCATGAGTCCAGGCAGTTCAAATGAATATATAGTTTAAACTTAAGATTTATGAATACAGGTTTAAACTTAAGCTCTTTACAAGCATTTGAATTACTAACGGTCACAGCAAATTGGCAGTAGATAAGAGTCAATGGAATTCAACATGGGCTGGACTTAGTAAATAATGAATGAAACCACGATAATTAAACATAATTATGGCTCTTATTCAAAGATGAAAAATTAACTAGTGTTGATGGATTTTGACAAAAATTCCTAGGAGGCAGGGTTTCTGTAATAGTTGATATTTTTGGCACAGAATTGAAAACAATTCTGGCTGTATGGAATGATGAGTAGTTTTCATACTATTAAGTGCATACAATTTGGATAAGCAGTCATACTTATGGAAAAAAAAAGTTGAAACAGATTTTCACCCCAAAAAAGTGAAATAATGTAATAATACGTTTACATTTACAATTTTTTCCCTTAGCTTGATTGTTCATATCATATCAGATTTTGAGATTTCTTCTTCCTTGCTGGTCACTGTTGTCAGTTTTGGGTGAATATTAAAATTTTACAATAAATCTGAGGGAATCAAGTTTTATTATTGTCATTTCAGCAGTATTCAAAACTTATTATCTTGAAGGATTTTTTCTAAATTAGCAATATTTATAGGCTCAGAGAAGACATGCAATTTTAACTCATCTATTTATATATTGATTATAATAATGAGTGCAATCAACAATTAGAGCTGTTGTGAAATATTACTGACATTACACATGAACACGCACACACCAACACACACACCAACATGCACATGCCCATTAAAAGGAATCACAATCATGGATGTGTTATGTGTGCAATTTTCTGCTTTGACATTTTAATATTTTGCTTTGACACCCGCTAGCACTTCTTTGGCCAACAATGTCAGACAGAAAGATGAAAATACATTTACATATGTGTTTGCAAAACTATCAGTCTAGAAGTGATGTCTTTGAATCATTAAATGAAAAACTCATGAAATAGTCCCATATGTAAAATGGAAATGCATAAAATGTTTTTATTTAAACACACAGATACCCAAAACTTTTGTTCCTCTGCACACAATGCTGGAAAATTATAACTCCGGCCCAATTGATTCAGCCTAGGGTAGACCAAGTTTTGCCAATTTTGCCAATGTACCTGGTCAAGTCCAGCACCTATTAAACCTCTAGTATTGAGATAACCTTTTCCAGAACTTGCCAACTAAGTCAATTGTCCTGACACCCCACAAGGTAGCAAGGCCAAACCATTCTACAAGTGGAAGTTTATTAACATGCAAGTCAGAGACCTCAAATAAAGCCAGTGGAACAAAGACGAGGAAAGCATTGCACAGCAGATTACAACTTGTCTGGTAGACAATATAAAAAGAAGTTGCATTAAAGCAATGTAGAAAATGCCATTGGAAGTTAAAAATAATATATAAAATATCCAATGTTTTGTCTTGGTTTTTGTTTATTTCTTTGTTTTGTTTTATCATATGTGAGCACTTTTGGAGAAATAATGTTAACTCTATTGATTTCTCTAATTCCCTAAGAAAAAAAAGTATTTTCTGTGTAATAAATCTTGTGAGGACCCAATTCTTTTGTGTCAAATGCTATTTTCTTCCTGAGCTGGCTCATTATAATGACACACAACTGGACAAATGGGGAAAAACACCCATGGCACAATTTCTGCCAATGAATATTTCAGTAGGTGCCTGTTGGCTAAAAGTCTAGATGAAAGCCTTGCTCCAGGCAAATTAAGAATGGTAGAAAATACTTCTAAGTGCCGAAAGCTTATGAGAAAAGAAAAAGTAGCATGGACCCCTCAACATGATCTCTTCAACAAGAAAAACTAAGGGATCACAGTAGAAAGCAATTACATTGGTATCCCTTGTGTTTCTAGTCTGTGTTTTGCTGACATTTACATCAGAATATTTCAACTAGTAACTGCCCTCAGATGTATAAACAAAATAACGATTTGGATGATTATTTGTTGTCCTCATCGTCATCACCATCAATCACTTCTTAACTTTTTTCTCCTTGTCCTTTTACCCCTAATCCATTTGGGAACTTCTAGGTGAAGGTTCTATGCTATAGAACTCAAAATAAGAGAGCTCTTAAAAGTGAATTTTACAGATAGTTGGTTTTTCCATTTCTTAAGCCTCAAGTATTCAGATATAAAAAGTAAAACAGCTGGATGAAGCAGAATGTTCAAGATAAATCCCTCTTCTTCTCCCTCTCCCTGTCCTCTTTTCTCTCTATAATGTCTAAATCAACTTTCCACTCTGGTATAGAGGAATTTGTGGCAAACAGAAGTCAGATTAGGGCTACGACACATTTGTTTGCATTTCTGTCACCCCACCCAAGTTGAAATTTGGTTATCCTCTCAAATTGTCACTACTTTGATCTTGTGATATACCTCTCCAATTAAAAAATAAAGAATCCCTAAGAACTGCGTATAGAACATGAAACCAGCCAAAGAATGCATAACAACAACAGTAACAGGTAAGTAATAATGTGGCCATTAGACCCTTTGCTACATTAATTTGGTATGTCAGTTAAATCCTTTCCTGTACTAAAACCCTCTCTTTGCAGTCCTTATGGCTTAATCAGATCATGTTTAGACTATTATAATGCACTGTACATGGGGCTATCCTTGAAAAGCTCTTGGAAGCCACAGAAATGGTCTGTTAATCAGCTATGTAGAAAATTCTGGTTTGTCTTGGTATGCTTATATGACATTGGTTTTAAGTGGGCTTCTGAGTGAAATCTGAGTTGCTGGTTGTAGCCTATGAAACCCTTCCTACCTGGTTCCTGGTTAGATGATGGACTTAATTTCTCTCCTTGTTTTGGTCACCATGCAAGATATGACAGAGTAGAGGTCCCATACTTGAAGGTATTTGGGGTGGTGGATCCCAGGACCCCAGGAATCAAGCCTTCTGTATTGTGGTACTTGCCCTCTGGAATAGTATTCCTCCAGAGGTCCATAATGCACCAACCCTACTTGGAAGGACATTAAAAAAACTTTTTGGGCTTTTTTGTTTTAAAGATTTCTCATCAATGCTCCTATGATCTCACTTCAGCTAGAGGGCTAGATACAAAAAGGAAGGAATCATATATATGATTAATATTTGAATCTTGGAATATTATATTTAGGGATTTGGGATTACAGCTATATTACTTAATAATTAGGATTACAGCCTAATATCCAAGAACCTGATACTATTTAAAGATTTTGCCTGCTGATTCTGAATAATATGGGACCACAGTAGCCACAGGAAGTACAAAATGCAATCATTATTGGGTAAAAGAGAGTGGACAACAATGTCAAACTCATAGCTATATGATTTTTTGACTCGACAACCTGAAAATAGTCATATTAGTTCTAAAGACTTTAGTATGGAGGCAGCATACATTAATATATCTACTATTAGGATCAAACCACTGAAATGGTAACCTTTACATATCTTGCTTGCATGTTTCCTTCTTCATTGTGAGCTAGCTCTACTTTTGTTGTGATATTATAAGTATGTTCTCTACCTATGAGATCTCCAAACCTGCTTTGGTATAGCTGCCTGCCCAAATAAACTGAAATAGAAACAGAATCTAAGACGAACCACTCAAAGATTAGGGTTGTTAAGCAATGATGGAACATATGTTATAACTTAATGGGTTGCCAAGTGGTTCAGGGCTGAATTAAGTCCATTAAATCATAGACACTTTTGCTTCCTTTACATTCCTTTACAACCTAGTAAAAAAGCAAGACATCTAATTGCTACACTTAGCAGAGGCACCCTTACTGGCTGGATTCCCAGAATATACTAGACTAGACTAAAATGGGGATGAAAAGTTTCTGCTTCAGTGTGTTGTGGGAAATCCAGTTAATATCATAATAAGCAGGCCATAATAATAAGCCATAATAGACTTTTAATTGTTTGGGCATAACATGTTATGTTTTATTAACCTAAGCTTTATGTGAATGTATTTGGCATCAGAGAGCAAAGATTCCCTCAAGCTGAGCTCATCTCAGGCAAATCCATGTAAATTTCTTAGCCACAATCCAGAAGGGGTTTGCCATTGCCTCCTTACAGGACCTGAACTCTAGAACCACATTATACATTTTAAAACTGTCCATTAATTATTCAATTTTATTTCATACACCACTGTAAAAATCTGATTTCTTAACAATTAAATGTAGTTTCCTTTATAAGCCTGTCAGCTACTTTTATTTCAGGGATACAACGGATGGTTACCTTTTGTCAGAATTTAGGATGGTCCACATATTGCTTTTCTGCATTCATCTATGAGTGGTCCTCCCATGTATGCTAAATAAGTAACACTATAGACTTATTTCCCTCCCATGTATTGTCTGGCTTTGTTTAAAACTATAAAACTATCAATTAATGTGCCCAAGATCAAGAACTTTTTCAAGTCCTGCTCACCACCATGCAATTTGCCACAATGATCTAAACACCAAAACTAACTACCATTTGCACATGTGATACCATGTGACATAGTTGAAATAACATGAAATGTTATTTTAAAATGTTGAGAATGTTGTTTGAGCTCTGAGCTTGGCAACTTGGATGCAAATGTTTCATCACCATTCAAGGAGGCATCATCAGTACATTTTGAATTGTGCTCAACAGTCAGTATACAAGTCTCTAAATACCTTTTTATGAGATGCAAATTAGTCTGAATGTTTGTTCAGATATTTCTGAGTCACAGTCTGATTTCAGACTGTTTGATTGACTGGCTGTTGTTGCTGGACTATAGTCTTTGGTTTTAAGTACTGTCTGTGTGATACAGATTAGGACTAGATTGTTTATCTGGGTGCTTCTGAGTCATGTACAGATTAAATCCTCAAGTTCCACAGCAACCACCTAAAATGTTACAAGCAAAGCTGTGTTAGAAGACTGTTTGGGAGAGTGGAATCCCATTGTAACACCACGGAGGCCAGATAAGCATAACGAAAACATTTACACAAAGTCTTCGAGAGAAACAGATACCTACAAAACTTTATCTGGAAATGCCTACATACAAACAGTGCAAACACTCAAAGCAATACAACAACTAGAATAGGAAGAACAATGATCAGACAAATCACAATCTGCTATGTACAGAATGTCTCAAAAATGTCAGCAAGACTTCTACACCAACATGACCTCATAGTAGTCCACAAAGCAACCTCAACTCTCAGATGGACCCTGTCAAAACCAAAAGGGCAGAAAGAAACAAACCAAAGATCAGGCATCATATATCGAACCCAGTCCAGCAATTGTGAAAAGAACTATGCTGGACAAACAGGAAGAAAGCTATCAACCAGACTGCACGAACACTTCCTGACTATCAAAAGACATGACCCAATATCCCTCATGTCAGTCCACGAAGATTCAGAAGGTCACAAATCTGATCTGACTGTGACCACAGTTGTAACGCAGCAAAATCAAGGAGAGAAAGAAAATTCCTTGAACTCTGGTTTTCCACCAATAAATCAATAAACAGAGACATTTACATTGATCCAGTCTACCAATTGCTAAGAATGAAAGGACCACATCAATCATGATCCCAAAGTTAGCATTTAAAACAACAAACAAGCACCCCACTACACAGCAACAAAATTATAACCCATCAGCTCACAAGAAATCAGACCACATCTCAGTAACAACAGCCAGCCACTCAAACTATCAAACATGCTGAAACCAGACCATGACTCATTGCTCGAATGGTGACAAAATGTTTGCAACCAAATTGCCAAGCCAACAGCCTAACTACAAACCCAAGCTACTAACATTCAAACATGTTGAAAATGTATGTTTATTGTGGAAGGAGGAAGTTTGAGGATACTTATTGGTTGTGTTCCACTCCCTATGGGTCTCATATTGCTGATTCCTGCATCAATCCTAAACGAACTTCAGCCTGCAATTCTTCAGCTTTGGTGGCTCAGGCTGTTAAATGCCTGCTCTTAAGATCCAGCTGTCTACAATTACTGTAGGCTCGAATCCCACCAGGCTCAAGGTTGACTCAGCCTTCCATCCTCTCGGGGTAGGTAAATTGAGGACCCAAGATTGTTGGGGGCAATTAGCTGACCTTGTAAAAATGCCACTTAGTAATAAGCAGGCATATACAATGGAATGAAGGCTATTGCTGAGCACATTGGGTTGTGCTCCAAAAATTGTAAGCTGCCCTGAGTCTTCGGAGAAGGGCGGCATATAAATGTAATTAAAAAAAAAATTCGTGGAAGCCTAAAGCCTTCCACAACACAATAAACCTGGCTGCTTTTACAAATAATTTAGCATGAAGTAAACAGACTGATTTTGAAAAGTAGGTGCATGCAAAATGTTCTGATCCCAAAATGGTCATGTTTGAAGAGCTTTGCTTGGTGTTTGGAATAACAATCTGTTCTGTACTTTGAACAAATCTTGGCTGTCTTAAGATTTTGAGTGTTCCAAGATCTTCCAAGTTGGATTTTTGCCATCTATCCAATACACCTGCAGGTTTACTCTCTGGGGGTTTGGATGAGACTAAATATTGGAATGGGGAGGGTGGGGTGCTTGGGGAAAGGTCCACTTAATTGAACAAATACACTCAGACATGAAGAGTCATATGGAAATACTTGGTGGTGGATGAAAAGTGGCAGGATTGTTTTATTTTTTTAATTACATTTATATGCTGCCCTTCTCCGGAGACTCAGGGCAGCTTACAATTTTTGGGATACAACCCAATGCGCTCAGCAATAGCCTTCATTCCATTGTATATACCTGCTTATTACTAAGCGGCATTTTTACAAAGTCAGCTTATTGCCCCCAACAATCTTGGGTCCTCAGTTTACCTACCCTGAGAGGATGGAAGGCTGAGTCAACCTTGAGCCTGGTGGGATTCGAGCCTACAGTAATTGCAGGCAGCTGGAACTTAAGTGCTAGGCATTTAACAGCCTGTACCACCAAGGCCCTTTGGCTATTTGGCTAATCAATTATTAAGGTTGTTGAGGTTGTTAATTTCAGATATAAACACTACAAGTAAAAGTAGTTCTTTCACCCTCTGATGTTGAGTTTTACATCATTTTCTCTAAAACCTGTTGCATTAACTGGCTTGGTAACTAAAATTGTACCCATACTGATTGCTATCTGCCACCCAATCTACAGAATAATCAAAGAAAGGAACACATGTTGAAAGAGAATATTAATAAACAGCAATGGATGTTCATAATTATAATACAAGAGCCTTAAAATAATTCTCTTGGACAATTTTACAAAAATTAGATAGCAATTAGCAGTCACTATGAAGTGAAATTTCACCTACTGTGAAATATGAAAATCAGAGGGAAACATGCTGGTTTCCCAGCAAATGTCAAAAAAGTGGATTTTAATAAACACAGAGCAGTGATCACTAGGATGCCATGCTAGGAAAAACTAATAGGGAAAGCAGCTCAGGTTGCATGGGTTTTCTAAAAAAAGGAAATAATAAAAGCATGGTTGCAAATATTTAACCCAGAGCTGTAGAATTAGTATCATGAGCAACTTCAGGATTCTAAAAAATAATCATACTCGGAATTAAAAAATGAGTATTTCTGCTACTCAATGAAGGAAGGAAAATATTAAGAGATAAAAAAGAAAAAATAGTGCAACATAACTTCTCGTTTGTTTCAGTCTTCTTCAAAAAATATTCCAACTGATGTTTCGCCATTTCCACCAGGATAGAAGCATGATAAGGAAATATTTCATTGCTATGAATGAACATAAATATCTAGAATTAGATGAAATGTATCCAACAGCACTGGTGGGCTTGCTGAATATATGTACTGGTTTTGAGAAATCCTGCAGCAGTGGGAGTGACTAGAAGATAACAAATGCTACCTCTATCTTAAAAAGAAAAGAGGGAAACACTCAAACTGGGAAGATTTTGAAGCAGATTATAAAGAGAATGATATGTAAGCACTCTGAAAATAATGTACTAATTACTAGAAGTCAGCATGTGCTTGACAAGGACAAATCTTGCCAGACTAATTTTATCTCCTTTAAAAAAACCTGGATAACTGTCTCTATGAATTGTGGAAATGCAGTAAAGATAATCTACCCAAGTTTTAGCTAAACATTTGACAAAGTACCCACTGACATGATGATTAGCAAGTTAGTTTAGTGTGGGTTTGATGGCATGACAATTAATTGGCATGACAAATGCATAGCTGATTGGAAAAAGAAAGTGTGTTCATCACTGATTTCCTATCAGCTTGTAAAAAGGTGGCTCAAGTGGGATCCCTAAAGCATCAGTTACAGGTTCACTGCTCTTCAATGTTTTTATTAGTGACTTAGAAGATGAGATGAACGGCAATGTTTTCAGATTTGCAGCTAATTCAAAATTGGGTGGTACTGTACATCTGGTAGTCTGATAAAAATAAAATTCAATGCCATCTTGATAAGTTGGGGAAACGTGCTGTAAGTAAAAATGAAATTCAGCACAGAATGCAAAGTTCTTCACTTCAAAAACACAGACAAATCCACAGATATAGTATGGGGAAGACAGGAGCTGGTAATACTGTTTGTCAAAAAGATCTTGGAATAGTAATTGATTACAAGTTGAGTATGAGCCAGCAGTGTGGTGGCATAGCTCATGTTCAGTTGCCTTCTGAGCTGTATCAACAGAAATATAGTTTCCAAATCATAGAATGTAAACATTTTGCTTTATTTTAAATTGGTCAAATGATACCCTAGACCGGGGGGTTGTCTTCAAATTTGACAGCTTTAAGACTTGTGGGCTTCAACTCCCAGAATTCCCCTCCAGTCATGTTAGCTCAGGAATTCTGGAGTTGAAGTCCACAAGTCTTAAACTTGCCAAGTTTGAAGACCCTTGTCCTAGACACTATACTTTGAGAAGGTTCAGACAAACTAAAATTGATTCAGAAAAAGAAAATAAAGATGATCCAAGATCCAGTAACTAAGTACTGTTAGGAGAGATTGGAGGAACTGGATATGTTTGTTTTCCAAAATGATTAAAAGATTGGTGGACCCAAGAACATTATTCAAATAATCAAAAAAGAACGTCACATAAATTCTGAAGCAAAAGTTGCTTTCTCTTATTCCACAGTGTAGAACACAGAATGATGAATTGAAATTATAGAATATAATTTAAGAATAAGACCAGTTTTATAGTAGAACCAACAGCACAAAGAGGATGTAGTCATTGGATGTGGTCAAGAAGAGGCTGAGGTCTCTGGAATTCTTCAAGATGGATACCTGAATTAAATAATGGATTTGACATGGCATAAATTATCTCTTCCAGCTCTAAGATTCTACTGTTTGTTTATCATTCATTGTGTAAAAAAAAACCAGCCAACACAAAACATTTTACTGGAATTTTTAAATGCACTCAGGACATTTCCATTTTGTATATGAACCTACTCTTTTAAGAGCAATGTTAGAAATGTATAGATGTCAAGGGAAAACATTTTTTTTTACTCATTTCAGGTCACCTGAATACCTGGCTGTTTCAGCAGGCCGGTCTGGATTGACCTGGGGGTGCGTTATTTTAGTTGTTTTAATTTAATTCTAATTTTAATTGGCTTTAGATTGTAGTTGTTTAATTCACTTTTATTGTAATTTGTATGATTTTTAAATGTTCGCCGCCCTGAGTCCTTAGGGAGAAGGCAGCACACAAGTCTAAATAATAATAATAATAATAATAATAATAATAATAATAATAATAATAACAACAATGTTTTCCTAAAGTACTGTATGTTTGCAAAAATATGCATATTATTAATTTTGTTATATTCTATTAATGTTTTCTTTGGTGAAATTTTCACTGATTTCTGGAGAACTTGGAGGAGGGAGAAATCAGATCATTAGACAAACAACAAATGGGATTGGAGGGTTAGGGTTAGGGCTAGGAAATCTGTCATCTTTACTGTTTGTCAATCATAACATTAAATTTTTTTCCAGGACTCTAGTTATTGCATGAAAAACTGCAGCTGCTGAAATGTCTTTGGCACAAGTACTAAAAGTGCAGGAACCATGCTCTCTTCGCATTTGGTCATCTTAACATACTACACAGTGAGGAGTTATTAGAAAAATCTTTGCAGAGTGTTAGTTATGTTACAGCTGGACAGATTTCCTTTATTAGATCATCTAATTATTCCCCAAACATTATTTAATTATCAGGTATGTGGATAAACTGACTTTTTAAATTTCTTTTTTTAATTGAAAATTAATTGAAAAAAAAAGCTTTTAAAGAAAGATAATTAAACAAATATGTGAAGAAACAAGGCCATGTGCAGTTTCATTTTATGTGTAAATTATACGTGGGCCCAAAGGAGATGCAGATGATACAGTTTACGTTTCCATTAGCATTTCAATGGAAAATAGGCTTTCTCGTGGATCAGTGCAAAATGCTGTCAGACTAAGCTGCCCTTACCAGGCTGTAATATAAAAAAATGAGAGCAAAAAGTAAGAGAATGTCATAAAAACTAATCTGATTAGAATTCTAAATTATTTGAGGGTTATTGGAAGGACTGCCTTCCCCAATCACATCTTTTTGCACCATCAGGTCTGCAAAAGGGGTATGTTAAAAGTCTGCTCTATTAAGAAATGCCATCTGAGGAGATCTAAAAGGAGAACATTTTCTACCATAGCACCTATCCTTTGGATTGTCTTTCCCCCTGAGATTAGAATGGTCCTGACCCTCTTGGTTTTCTGGAAGGCCCAAAGACATGGCTTTGCTATTATGTTTGGAGATCTCGAAGTGGAATGGAACTTCAGCCATGGTTACACTGTTTATAAACTGGATGGTACTCTCCTGCAGATTATATTTTCAATGCTTCCATGCCTTATTTTCTTCTCATTTTTCTCTTTCTGAAAGAGAAACATATTTGGATGCTTCACATTTTTGCAATATAATCATAGAACTGGAAATACCTTTAGAGATATCTAGTGCAAACTCTTATTCCCTTAAGGACCTACTGAAGCATTTTGGACTGGTCATTTGAAGACCTTCAATGAAGGGGATAATTTCTTTATGATGCAACTGGTTGATAGGTCTTATACACCTCTTTTTGTGACAAACCCATGCATGCTGCCTCTTGTTAATTGCTGCAATCTTATCCAAGTGCCCACAAATATGCTGTTTAACATTTGCTCTAGGACCTTGCCAAATATATTAATCAAACTGACAGGTCTGTAGTTTCCTGGATCCTCCTCCTTCCCTTTATTGCAGATACAAGCATTTGGTCTCCTCCAGTCTTCTACAACTTTGTCAATTCTCCAGCTTTTTCAAAGAATTAGCAGTTCTACAATCTACAGTCACCTCTACCAGTACCTGCACCAGTGGTGGGTTTCAAAGTAGTTTACCACTGGTTTGGTAGGCATGGCTTGGTGGGTGCACTTTGAGCATGCGCACACACTTTGTGCATGCACAGAGGTTTTCCTACTCACCTCCTGCAATCCTGCACTCTCCTTGTAGCTTAAGTAGCTGACATGGGACAATCTGCTGTGCTGCACAAAGCAGGTGCACTTCAAAAGCAGGGAATAAAAGTCAGTATGGGAGCCTGGGAGAGCATATGGGCCAAACAGCAGTTTGTCAGAGAGAACCAGTTCGGTCTCCATTGATCTTCGGTGCTACCGATACGCGAGAACCAGGCCAAACCAGTAGAATAGCACCACTGACCTATACTAGTGTATAATTCACCTGGCCCTAGACACTACATTCGTTCAAAATATCTAAGGGTTATTTGACCTTTTTCAGATCTATCCTGAGCTGTAGCACCCTCTTTCCACTGATGGCAAAAGAGTACCCCAGTAGGGATTGTTTCAGTTCTGGGAAAAGACAGTTGAAAATATAATGGTTTCAGAAAAAACTATCCTGTAATCTGCAACCAGGCCCCTGAGCTCAGGTTGGTCTATTTAAATGCCAGGTCCATGGTGAATAAAGCTCCCCTCATTTGTGAATTGATCGAGGAGGAAGATGCAGACCTGGCTTGCATCACGGAGACCTGGTTGGGCCCAGAGGGAGGAGTTCCTCTGTCAGAGTTATGTCCACCAGGTTTCCATGTGCTGCACCAACCTTGGGCTCAGGGTAGGGTTGGAGGGGTGGCAGTTGTTATCGGGGAGTGCCTTTGTCTGCAGGAGGCTACTATCCCTCAGATTGGCGGGTGTGAGTCTCTCCTCCTGAAGTTGGGCCCTGGTGGTGAGCTGGGCCTGTTGCTCACGTACCTTTCTCCCAGCTGCGTGACAACAACCCTGCCTGAGCTACTCGGTGTTCTGTCAGGGGTGGTCGTTGAGTTCCCCAGACTTATTGTTCTGGGGGATTTCAATCTGCCTTCTCTGGGTGGAGCATCGGGGATGGATCGGGAGTTCATGGCTTCCATGATGGCCATGGACCTGACCCAATTAATTCAGGGTCCGACTCATGGTGGGGGGCACACACTCAGCCTTGTTTTTATCTCCGGACAGTGGTATGATGCTTTGGTGGGGGAATCACCAACTATTCAACCCCTGTCATGGACCAATCATTATCTCCTCTGGCTGGCCTTCCAGTATGCCACCCCACATCACTGGGATGCAGAACTGACTAGGTGGTTCCACCCTAGATGCCTGATGGACCCGGAAGGGTTCCAGACAGCACTTGGGTTGATTCCTGCCTCCCTTACCCACAGCCCGATCGAGGCCCTGGTGGGTGCCTGGCAAAGGGCTGCCTCAGAGGCTTTCGACCGTGTTGTCCTTTTCCAGCCTCTGACCCAGTGCAGAACCCGGTTGGCTCCCTGGTTTTCCACAGAGCTCTGGGAGATGAAGCACCAGAGGAGGGGCCTAGAGAGTAGTTGGAGGTCCAGTCGATCCAAATCTGACTGATTGCAACTAAGAACCTTTGCAAGGTTTTATCTTGCAGCAATGGAAGTGGCGAAGCGTGTCTACTTCTCTACTCTCATTATGTCCTCAGATAATTGCCTGGCTGCCCTGTTTAGGGTCACCTGTTCCCTCCTTAATCAGGGGATGAGGGAGGACCCTTTGTGGGGGCAGGCTGAGGAGTTTAACCATCATCTGTCAGACAAGGTCGCTCATATTCAGGCCGGTCTGGACTCTGACTGGGTAGAGTCCGACGGGGGGGATGGGATGGGTCTTGTGGATACCATCTGGGAAGAGTTTGATCCTGTGACTCCGGAGCAAGTGGACAGGATCATGGGGAGACTGAGTGCCGCCACATGCATATTGGACCCGTGTCCCTCCTGGCTGGTCTATGCTGCCCAGGAGGTTACATGAGGCTGGCTCCAAGCTTTGATTAATGCTTCCTTGAGTGAGGGATCTTCCCCTCCCCCCGCCTTGAAAGAGGCAGTGGTGAGGCCCCTCCTCAAGAAGCCTGGCTTGGACCCAGCTGTTATGAACAACTTTAGTCCTGTCTCCAACCTTTGTTTTGTGGTGAAGGTTGTTGAGAGCATGGTGGCCTGACAGCTCCTGGTGTTCCTAGAGGAAATTGATTATCTGGATCCATATCAATCGGGTTTCAGGCCCGGATACAGCACAGAGATGGCATTGGTTGCACTGGTGGATGATCTCTGACAGGCTCGGGATAGGGGTTATTCCTCAATCCTGGTCCTTTTAGACCGCTCAGCAGCTTTTAATACCATCGACCATGGTATCTTACTGCGACGCCTCGAGGGGTTGGGAATGGGAGGCACTGTTTTATGGTGGTTCTTGTCCTACCCCTCGGGACATTCGCAGTCAGTGTTGGCAGGGGGACAGAGATCGACCCCGAGGCCCCTTTCTTGTGGGTTGCCCCAGGGGTCAGTACTCTCTCCCCTTTTGTTCAACATCTATATGAAACCACTGGGTGAGATCATCCATGGTTTTGGGGTGAGGTATCATCAGTATGCTGATGATACCCAGCTTTTTATCTTCATCCCAGACCAACCCAGTGATGCCCTCGACGTGATGTCCTGGTGACTGGAAGTGGTATAGGTCTGGATGGGGAGGAACAGGCTTCGACTCAACCCAGCCAAGACCAAGTGGCTGTACGTACTGGCATCTCGGACTGTCCAGTATGTTCCATCTTTGGTTGTGGAGGGAGAGTTGTTACCCCCTGCAGAGAGGTGCACAGCTTGGTTGTCCTTCTGGACACACAGCTCAGTTTAGAGGAGCAGGTGGGATCCGTGGCCAGGGGGGCGTTTCCTCAGGTTTGCCTGGTGTGCCAGCTGCACCCCTATCTGGACTGAGATGCCTTATGTACTCATGCACTCGTTACCTCCCATGTGGACTACTGCAATGCTCTCTACATGGGGCTGCCCTTGAGGACCACTTGGAGGCTTCAGCTGGTGCAGAATGCAGCCGCGCAGGTTGTGATGGGAGTATCCCGATACTCCCATATTACACCCCTCCTGCATGAACTGCATTGGTTACCGGTTGCCCTCTGGGTGAGATTCAAGGTGCTGGTAATTGCCTATAAAGCTCTACATGGCTTAGGGCTGGGGTATTTACAGGACCATCTCCTGCCGGCAGCAATTTCCCAGTGCCCAGTGCGCTCCCACAGACAGGGCCTCCTTAGGGTGCCATCAGCCAGACAGTGTTGGCTGGCGGCCCCCATGCGGACAGCCTTCTCTGTGGAACCAGCTGCCCTTGGAGTTGCAGTTGGCCCTTGACCTTTGATCCTTCTGTTGTGACCTGAAGACATGACTCTTCCAGCAGGCCGATCAGGATTGGGGGGGTCTTATTGGCTTTTACTGGTTTTATTATTTATTGTGGGTTTTAAATTTTTCTGGGATTTAATACTTTTTAATAATTTTAATTTAAGGCTCGAATCCCACCAGGCTCAAGGTTGACTCAGCCTTCCATCTTCTCGGGGTAGGTAAATTGAGGACCCAAGATTGTTGGGGGCAATTAGCTGACTTTGTAAAAATGCCGCTTAGTAATAAGCAGGCATATACAATGGAATGAAGGCTATTGCTGAGCACACTGGGTTGTATCCCAAAAATTGTAAGCCGCCCTGAGTCTTCGGAGAAGGGTGGCATATAAATGTAATTTAAAAAAAAATTGTATTCTATGTTTTTTATAGTTGTGAGTCGCCCTGAGTCCTTTGGGAGAGAGGGCGGCATATAAATCCAATAATAATAATAATAATAATAATAATAATAATAATAATAACAACTCTTACACTGCAAAAACATATGGACTACACCAGTGGTCGTCAACCAGTGGGCCGGGGACCATTGCTGGTCCGTGAGAAAATTTTGGTGGTCCGCAGAGAAATGGCACCCCCAAAGCACCCCCAAAGCAATTAATCCAGGCTGTAAGGGAGCACAAGGCTTGCATCATTTGCACTGTGAACAACACGAGCTAATGAGGGGAGCAGGGGAAAGGTGCTGCTTCTTTCCGCTTCTTTCTTCTGCTTTTGGCTGCATGCAAGGAAAGCAGCAAAAGTCTTTCTTTCTCTCCTCCAAACTCTGCCAGAAATGAGTCTTTGGGAGCCTGCAAGGCATCCTGCTTCAAGAAGCTGTGCCAGTGCGACAAGTCTCACAAAGACTTATTTCTGGCGGAGTTTGGGGGAGACAAATAAGGACTTCTGCTGCTTCTGGTGTTTTCCTTGCATGAAGCCAAAAGTCTCTCTCTCTCTCTCTTTCCCCCTGAGAACAGAGCTGGAGATGGTATCCTGCGATCCCAAATAAAGAATGATTGATCGGTAGGAAAACAGGATGGGGGATTTTCCTGCAGACTTTTTTGGGGATTTTCCCAGGGTCTCTGGTTCGTGGGATTTAAAATTATGAGTTTGGTGGTCCCTGAGGTTCAAAAGGTTGGTGACCCCGGACTACACAACTCAATCAGGATAAAGCAATAGACACAATCTACATAGACTTCTGTAAAGCCTTTGATTCAGTGGTACATGACAAACTACTCCTAAAACTAACATCTTATGGTATCTCTGGACACCTGCATAACTGGATAGAAGCATTCCTGTCAAACAGACAACAAATGGTCAAAATTGGGAGCGTCCTATCAAATCCTGTACCTGACAACAGTGGTGTCCCCCAAGGCAGTGTTCTAGGACCAACTCTCTTCATATTCTACATAAATGACTTCTGTGATCATATTAAGAGCAACTGCATTCTCTTCGCTGATGATGTAAAGCTATTCAACACCACAGACAATACTGCTACCCTTCAAAAGACCTCACTATGTATCAGAATGGTCAAACAAATGGCAACTTCAAATCTCAACAAATAAATGCTCTGTCTTTCATATTGGCAAAAAAAAATCAGAAAATAAAATACAAACTGAATAGTCAAGACCTTGTTGATGATCCAAACTCTGTCAAGGACCTTGGAGTACTCATCTCTAATGATCTAAGTGCTAGAGCTCACTGTAACTACATAGCCAAAAAGGCATTAAGAGTTGTTAACCTAACCCTACGTAGCTTTTTCTCTGGTAATATCACACTAGTAACTAGAGCATACAAAACATTTGCTAGACCAATACTTGAATACAGCTCATCAGTCTGGAATCCACATTACGTATCTGATATTAATACACTTGAGGAAGTCCAGAAATATTTCACAAGCAGAGTTCTCCACTCCTCTACTCTTTGCAGAATATCTTATGCCACCAGACTTGAAATTCTAGACCTAGAAAACCTAGAACTACTCCACCTTCAGTCCGATCTAAGTACATAAGATCTTGAGTACATAAAATTATATATTGCAATGTCCTACCTGTCAATGAATACTTCAGCTTCAACCATAACAATACAAGAACACACAATAGATACAAACCCAAGGTAAACCGCACCAAACTTGATTACAGGAAATACGACTTCAGCAACAGAGTGGTCAATGTCTGGAATACTCTACCTGACTCTGTGGTTTCTTCCCCAAACCCCCAAAACTTTAACCTTAGACTGTCTACTATTGACCTCACCCCTTTTCTAAGAGGTCTGTAGGGGGCGTACATAAGCGCACCAATGTGCCTACTGTCCCTGTCCTATTGTTTCTTTTTATTTTTCTTATATGTATCCATTTCATGTATTCATAACTAAGTTTATATTTATACCTGTTATCTTATAATCACTTGATAAATAAATAAATAAATAAATAAATATACAATAAATTAAAATATTCTGTCTTCTTACTATCACCAACTACCAGTTTACCAATTTTTTCTTCACAACATATTTATAACCTATTTTTCTTCCTTTCTGTTTCTAACCTACTCAAACATTTTTTTGTTATTATTTTGAGCATTTATTACAAGTCTTAGCTTGCAATAGTGGTGAATATCTGTAGCCTGGGTGTAGGATGAGGGTGAAAGTTCATTCTTTGAGCTTATGGGTTGATTTCTGAATGGCTAAGTAACATCTTCAGTGGAGTTTAGTCTCAGTTCATTAAAAGTTGGCATAATCTTTATAATTTCTCAATTGTATTTTTTTTTGGTAATGACCCATCCTTCTATTTTGTCTACATTTGATATTTTATTAGTATTGATTTGAGTATTTTAGACTGTTCTGCATATGTCTACACTAATATTCTAGTATATCTCCTATTTTCCAATCTGGTAGGATTTGCTTCTATTCAGTTGTTCAATCTTTTGTTTAGCAGGATTTGTTATCCTCCTCAAATACTTTTCTCCTGCTACATTTTCAGTTAATTGGATCTGATTTTCTTTCCATATGAATTCACAAAACTCCCGTTTACAAGAGTCTTTTCTTTTGTTTCTATTCTTAATATCAAGAACTCAAGAACACAGTAATACGGTCCTCTTCTTTCTTCTATCTTCATTCCTCAACCAATTATTCTTCATTGGTTGGAAAGTCAGTAGTAGTTGATAGCAACAATTTACTCATATAGAGTTGTTTGCTGATTTCTTAGATCTTTTTTTACTACATGATGGTTTGGTATTTGGGGATATAGAACTTTCCACAAGATATAATTTATACAACTATGCATGCTTTGCATGAAACGGAAGAGATTTCAGGATGCAAAGAAATTTTTTGGAGCAATTGCTTTTAAAAAAAAAATCCAAAAATGGACATTGCTGCTTTAAGGAGTCAACTCATTAAAAATTATGATTGATATACAGCTCATTAAACCAGTCACTTTTTCAAACTCATATGAAAGCCAAAAATAACATGCAGCTGCTTGAGCTCCTACAGGTTCTGAGGTGCCTTTTTCAAATCATTTTCAAAATCAATAGAGAAAGAAAACAGAATACAGAAAGAGAAGGCAGCCTGAAGAAAATAGTGGTGCTGATAGTGTTTGTGTTATTCAGATGAAACTTCTAGTCTCACATCTTTCAGAAAATTAAAGAAGACCTTATCTCTATCTCATAATCACAAGAAACAAGATAGGTGAGAAAGTATAGGAGCCATCCATCTATACTTGCTATCTATTTTTAATATTACTGATGCATTTGGATTATAAATCTAGTATTTTATTTTCTATTTTATTATTGCTTACGACTTGAGAACATTTGCAATGGACTATAAATATATCAAATGGATAAATGTTTAATGACTACCTTAGATTGAAAGCAAGAAATTCATGAAGTTTTCATTCCAAAGTAGAAACATATAAAATCTGCTCATTTTATTGTTTCCCTCGTATTGCACTGGAACACAGCAACTACAAAGTTACCTGTCTATCAGTACAGGAAAATTTTTGCAAAAACATTGCTACTATTCACCTGTTTTGTAAGGTATTAATTTTTATGTTTAAGAATTTTGATTATGCTTACCACTGAAACAGCTCTTACCACCAAGTCCTCTCTTGATTTTCATTTATGCTATTAAAAACAACAACACACACACCCTTCCCAACACTGGCAACCTGGAGGTGACAATGCAGAATTGATTTAAATTTATTCACTGAGATTTCAGTATCCTACAAATGATAAAAAAAATGAAACTAAAATGTCAGAAAATATATCATTGACACTCCTGGGTAGGTTTTAAGACATTTGTTATTGCTCATGTTCTACACTTCTGAATGAAGGTCTGTAACTATCTAAATGGAATATTATATTTTTGAGCCATTCCAAATCTCTAAATCTCTTCAAGAATCCAAATTATCTTAACATGATTATACTTTATATGTTGCTTCATGGGAATACCTTAGTATGCCTAAATGTATTGATTGCAGTATTTATGTAATAATATAAACTGCAATGAAGTGAGGTAATATATCATAATGTTCTTCAAAAAATATGGAGGAAAGTGACCATAACATTTGGTATGATGATGACATCTAATACCAAAATGTTTTCTGTACTTATTACAAACAGCATTAGACATCAGCTCTGAAGGAGAAGCTGTGGCTTGACATACTTTCTCAGCAAGAATGTACTCCTTTGCATTGTTTATTGGTTTTTTAAGCATGTTTTTTGGAAAAGATGTGTCTGAATGTGGTATGGCTAATCCATCTTAACTTAGTGCCTCTTAGATATTTTGAACTACAACTTTGTGAATCTACGTCTAAAAATGATGGGAGACGTAGTGCAAAAGGTTTGCCTATGCTAAAACTGACATTCCAGGCAGTGGTGGGATTCAAAAATTTTTTACTACCGGTTCTATGGGCGTGGCTTGGTGGGCGTGGCAGGGGAAGGCTACTGTAAAATCTCCAGTCAGAGGTGAAATTTGCCGGTTCTCTGAACTACTCAAAATTTCCACTACCGGTTTTCCAGAACTGGTCAGAACCTGCTGAATACCACCTCTGATTCCAGGCTCCAACAATGAATTAGAAATAGGATTGGAGAATAGACATATCCAATTCCTGCAACTGTTCATCACCTAATCATCTTTGGTGCTCTTCTCTGTACTCTTTCTAGAGTCTCAGCATCTAATTTTATCTGCTTTGCTTTTGTTCAGTTAGGCCATACTATTGATGAACTAGCCCAAAATCTAAACAATGATTTTAGTATGGCTAGACCACAAGGAACATGCCTATGATCCCCCAGTCTTCTCACAACCAAGACAGACAAATATGTCATCCACATAGCAGCATGGAGAAGGTATGATTACTATTATTCAGAAAGAGTAGAGCAAGTAAGCAAGCTATTTAATTAAGAGCCAGCATAAGGAAGCCATGGACTCCACTTCATATTTTGCCTGAGACCCCATCAAACTATGACAACACCTCTTATCCCTGATCTCAACTATGGTTGTATTTGACAGAATCCCCTGACTCCCCTCAAAGTAGGAAAAAACTTCATGTTCTGCCTGCTTTCAGTTTTAAGGAATAATTTCTGAAAATGTGAACTACACCCACAGTGGTTTGGAGGAGGAATGAAATATTCTAAGGCTCCCTAAGGTATTCTGATCCTGGAATGGTAATTTTTGAGAACACTTTTTTTCCTCTTAAACATATATCGGGCCTCTTGAATTAAATTATCTTTGTTTCAATTTGTAATATTAATCTTGACAAATGTTATTGGATGACTCACATCTGGCTTTTTTTACTTTTATCTAATTTGCTGTCCTATTGCTAATGTTAGATAGATGATGGATGGATGGATGGATGGATGGATGGATGGATGGATGGATAGATAATAGACAGATGGACAGGAATAGTTAGACATCTTGAGTATTGTGCTTAATGAGGGAAGGTATAAACTATTTCATCCCTATACTTCTTAGTGGCCCACCATCCTTGCTATTGTTCTTTCATCTAACCCTGCACATGCTCCATGCAGAGCATTCTAATCCTAGTACATGAAATGCAAATATTCTAAATCCATATGCAAATAAATAGGATTTAGACTGTACAGCTCCTCAAACAGTGAGTGTTTTAGTAAAAAGACCTTCACTGCCTGTAATAAAGGTCATATGGTTACCCTATATTACCAGAAAAAGGACTTTTTAAAAATGCTTTTTGTTGCAAGAAGCATGATTTTGAATATGATCAATGTGTGAGAATGGGGTCAGAGGTTTGCATAAAGAAAAGAAAAGAAAGGAAAAGAATATTCAAACCACACATTTAGCATCCTCCATGATATATTGCTGCATCATAAAAAAGACCAATATTTCACAGTGATCTAAATCTCATAGTTTTCATAAATTTGTTCTGAATGACAAGAAAGTAACCTGATTTGAAACTTGACCTACCAAACGTGCATTTGATTACTAGATCCAATTTAATCGGAGTTCATTAGTTCTGTAACTCTCTAATAGAAGACATCTTGGTTTCATCTTATAGATTTTTTAAAAAAATAGGAACATTTTTTTTAATTTGAAAGAAGCATTAATTAAGGCAGCTCAGCCATTTGAGTGTTAGGACAGGCTAAATATTGATTTATGAAAGTATGATTAGAACATCTTCTAAAAGGAAAAAAGAAAAATGTGAAGAAATAGGTTATGGGGTATAAAGCATCACCTGAACCTCAGCTTGTGAGACTGTATAAGGACAAGATTTTTGTAAAAGTATTTTGCCCTTTCTTAATTTGCATGAGTTTTCTTTTCACAGCTGAATTCTAAGTTACTAGAAGAGGATGATATGTATCCAGTTGCTTTTGGCATTACTTCTGAAAAGCACTGCAGGCTGCAAGGAGAAGGCCAAGTTTGTTTCTTTAACTACAAAAATCACTAGATTCTAGACAGTTTTCAATAATAAAAATATGAAAAAGCAAAAGGCTTCCCCTGTCCAGTCATGTCCATTTCTAGGAGTGTGGTGCTTATCTCTGTTTTTTTCCCTGACAGAGCCAGCATTGTCCAAAGACATTTTCTGTGTTATATGGCCAGCAGGATTATATGTCAAAGGGGCATGGATCACTGTTTCTTCCCCACTGAAGTGATACCTATATATCTATTTGCATGCTTTTGAACTGCTAGGTGAGCAGGAGTTAGGGCAAGTAATGGAAGCCCACCTTATTGCATGGCTCTTGAGCCTTGAACTTGGGCTGTTAGCTTTCCAGCTGACAACTCAGTATTTTTAACTGCTGAGATATCATGCCCCTTATGAAAATGTACATCTAATAACCTCAAGGTTTATCAAACTATGTTCTCTACTACTTACTGCTAAAGATTCCCCATTCTGAAGGCTTTGCAAAAGAGCAGAGAGCAATTTCTACAGCATTTCAGAATTACAAAAGGGTTGGGGGCATTCTGACTTCAGGACGACAGAATTCCAAAGTAAGGGTCTGCTACTGAGAAGACCATCCTATAACCTAAACTTTTCAGAAGGTAAGTACTGACAGCACTTTTTCGTAACTGAATGTGATGGTTGGGCAGATTCCATCTGAAGCAGATGGTCTTGAATGTAACATGGACATCTTTTTCCTATCTGGGCAATCATGTTTCGATAGCCTGATTTTTGAGACAATTTTTCCCACTATTTCCCACTATTTTCACTATTGCATAAACACATCTTTTGACAAGGCAATAAAAAGGAAACGGCATTGTTCAGTATTTTTGCAAAGTTATTACATTGTCTAATAGAGATATTTAAAAAAAAACCTAAAAGGGGAAAAGGAAAAAAGAATCACACACCCCCTTAATTTGTAATCTACTTTAATCACTAGTATTTATTTATTTATTTATTTATTTATTTATTTATTTATTTATTTATTTATTTATTTATTTATTTATTTATTTATTTATGGATGGGACTTTTATGCCGCCCTATCTCCCGAAGGACTCAGGGCGGCTTACAAACTGAAACAATCTGGATACAAATATACAAATATTAAAGAAAACGATTAAACCAAGATCTCATAAATATAGCGAATTAAAATACATTTAAAACCCTCCCCCAACCCCATCAGTCCAGGTAGGCTAGTTGGAACAGCCAGGTTTTTAGGTTGTGGTGGAAAGAGCAGAGGTCAGGGGCCATCCGGAGTTCCAAGATGAGCTGGTTCCACAGGGTGGGTGCACCCACCGAGAAGGCCCTCCCTCTGGGAACCGCCAGCTGGCATTGCCAGGTCGACGGCACCCGGAGAAGGCCCTGTCAATGGGAGCACATGGGACGCTGGGAAGCTATGTAGTTAGCATTATCACTACTGTATTTTTATTGTTTTGTTAATTCTTTCAGACAGACATACAAACACACATACAAACACCCAAACAGAGAGATATACACATACTCATACACATATCCTGAGTGTCATGTGGAGGTGGCCCCATTATATTAGTATATGTTCATTTAACCCCTCATTATATGGGACTATCATAAAAATTCCATTTATTTCTGGAATCATATTTTGAAAAAACTGCATATCACTCAGTTTTATAACAAATGCAGAAAATGACTGCATTTGGACATTAATGGAGCCCAAACAGAACCACTGAGGAGATTTTCTTAAGTAGCAAAAACATTCTAAAATATGGAAAACTATGGATTTAGTCATGTCAGCATGTTCCAATTGCCCTATGTGCTTGAAGAGGAACTGAATTGAAATAAATTAATAAAATTATGAATAAATGGATTTCTCACCTGTCCTCATTTACACCTTAAGAAGAAAGAAAACAATCTGATATTCATTTGGTTGTGAACCAATTTCACCAGGCTAAGCAATTTCTCCTTCCATTCTTTCTTTAATTCATCTTGCCCTCTTTCTTTCTTTTTTCTAAACAGCAATGAAAATCACAACTTTGCGCCATTGCAATTATTAACAACACAGGATTCATCCTTATTAGTCCTAGAGGCAAAGGGTTAATGAGTTAAGCGCACCAATTCAATTAAGCCACCTCTTTCCTTTAGTGAACATAAATTTCAACCTGATCACTTCAACATCTCTTTTAAATACATTACCTTTGGCACTATTTAGTAATAGAATAAACTGGATCTGGAGGAAGGGGGAAAATTAATGCCTTCTCAGGGTTTAAGCACTTGTGTACTTCATTTGCCCCCCAGTAAAATAAATAAAGGGAGAGTTTAGAACAAGGAATATAATTGTGGAGGCACTTGGCTGGAGATCCTAACTCTTTCTGCAAGTAGCTACCTGGAATCCTTCTTCTTATGATAGACTAGTTTCATCTCCTTTATAAAACATTAAAGGACCATGGTGTTGAGAAACATTTGCTTTATTTAGGGTTTGGATGAAAAAATGCCCTTCGTGTGACATCTCTTTGATAGTGAATTGGGGATTGGGAGTTTTTGTCTGAAGACCTGGCTATGTTGTCAGGCCTGGGGTTCCCTGGCAACTGGAGACTTGCTCGGATTAGATTAGAGTTCTTTATTGGCCAAGTGTAATTGGACACACAAGGAAATTGTCTTGGTGCAAATGGTCTCAGTGTACATAAAGGAAAAGAAGTCAAGAATCATCAGTTACAACACTTAATAATAGTCATAGGATACAATAAGCAATCAAATCATACTAGGAAACAGTCAATAAACAGTCGTAAGGATACAAGTGACAAAGTTACAGTTATACAGTCACAAGTGGGAGGGGATGGGTGATAAGGAGTGATGAGCAGATTAATAGTAATAGTAGTGCAGACTTTGTAAATAGTTGAACAGTGTTGAGGGAATTATTTGTTTAGCAGAGTGATTGCATTTGGGAAAAAACTGTCCTTTTGTCTAGATGTTCTGGGGTGCAGTGCTCTATTGCGTCATTTTGAGGGTAGGAGTTGAAACAGTTTATGTCCAGGATGTGAAGGGTCTGTAAATATTTTCACAGCCCTCTTTTTGGCTCATGAAGTATACAGGTCCTTGATTGAAGGCAGGTTGGTAATAATTGTTTTTTCTGCAGTCCTAATTATCCTCTGAAGTCTGTGTCTGTTCTGTTGGGTTGCAGAACCAAACCGGACAGTTATAGAGGTGCAGATGACAGACTCAATAATTCCTCTGTAGAACTGTATCAGCAGCTCCTTGGGCAGTTTGAGCTTTCTAAGTTGGCACAGAAAGAATATTCTTTGTTGTGTTTTTTGAGGATGTTTTTGATGTTAGGTGTCCATTTTAGGTCTTGTGATATGATAGAACCTAGAAATTTGAAGGCCTCTACTGTTGATATTGTGTTGTCTAGTATTGTAAGAGGTGGTAGTATAGGAGGGTTTCTTCTAAAGTCTACTACCATTTCTATGGTTTTGAGTGTGTTCAGTTCCAGTTCCAGATTGTTCCGGTTACACCACGAGGCAAGTTATACAACCTCCTGTCTGTATGTTGTTGAGATGGCCATATTATCCTCCCTTTTCTATGGTCTGCATTTTTCATTTTTATGATATTTATTAACATGGATTTTTATATTTTATATTTGTTTTGGGTTTTTTTTCATTTTTAATCTGATTGTTATGTGCTGCCTAGAGTTGCTTTTGTTGAGATGGGGGGTATATAAATTTGATAGCTAGATAGAAATAGCAATAGCAGTTAGACTTATGTACTGCTTTATAGTACTTTATAGTACTCTCTAAGCAATTTACAATGTCAGCATATTGCCTCCAAACAATCTGGGTCTTCATTTCACAGACCTCAGAAGGATAGAAGGCTGAGTCAGCCTTGAGCCAGGCAGGATCTAACTTCACGCTGTAGGCCAGAGTTACCATTGTGCACCATGGCCAGATAGATAGATAGATAGATAGATAGATAGATAGATGGATGGATGGATGGATGGATGGATGGATGGATGAAAGGTAGGGAGAGAGAGAGAGAGAGAGAGAGAGAGATGGATGAGAAAGAGAGAGAGACAGACCGACAGACAGACTGATGATAGAGAGATAGAAAAATAATAGTTACTGTATTTTCTCCAATAGAGGAGGGTGGGGGGAGGAGGAAGACTCTAGTTGTGGATAATCATAGTCGTTCTCTTCCCCATTAGCATGCCAGAGTACAGTTATTTGATATATTTCCTAAGATATCAATTTCAATCCACTATCTACCAAGATTATAAAATACCACTTTTGTGCTTATATCTCTACAGAACCTTCACTTAAATAAAATCAGTCCCAAACTTTTATTTCTGCTGAGAATTCAGAGTATTGTCTTCTGAGTAGATTTCTGAAATGTGTTATAACTTGGTAAATGAGAAAAGCCAATCAAAGCTGTGCCAATCATAAAACAGTACCTGTGTGTATTTTTGATTCAAGCATACTCATAAAGGATGATGAGAATGCAATGATTCATAAAGTGTTCATAATAATCCCTGATGCTGAGAGGAAAGGAGCAGCTTTGGAATATTACAGAAGAGCATGATGTCTACAAAGAACAGGAATGTTAATAGCTTGAGAATATGACAATATTTCATGTATGGAAAATCACACACACACATAGAGACATATATATGTAGATGTATATGTGTGTGTATCCATCTCTATGCACATGCAAACATCACTCTAATAATCATAACTATTTTTGTATTTCCAAATATTGCTAAATCTTTTGGCTTAATAAATGAATCATGCACGTACATTGCTCAAACTAAATCCACACTACATTTAGTTCCATTAAAAAAAGGAGTTTTACATCAATACACAGCATTATTTGTTTAGTGTGTTCATATTCAAGGAAACCTCCAAGAAAACTCTTTATATTTTCAGAGTCTGGCATGTTAGAAAGACAGTCATCTGTGACCAGTGTCAGTAAGTGTGTTAATAGGGTGTTTGATGGCTCCTCTGGAAGATTTTCAGGGCAGCTGCATGATTGGTTCATGAAGCATTTCATCCGATATTATGAGTGACAAGGAATCTGGAAGCGGGACTAGAAAAATACTTTCAATCTATAAAGACAGCTTAGGTTTTGTCTTTCTCCAACACTAGACCCTATTCAGGGTCATATATACCTGCATAGTTTTGTCACATGTGTTACTCTGCATTGCAGAACAATTTCATGTGGCACTCCTTAATTTTAAAACAATCTGACAACCTCTATAGCTGGCTTGGATGATTTTATAGCTCATCGAGGAGGAAGACATTAATAATGACTCCAGGTGCCTCCATTTTTCAATCCTGCTCCATCTGTTATCTTATCAACCCTAGGAAGACTTGGGAATTGAACTAGTCAAATAGCTACCATAATTATACCACTTCAGTGTATGGATGAGGGTTATAAGACAGAATATTTTTTTGGTCTCCATATTATAACAAATGCAGGCCCACACACCTTAAAAGGCTAGATGTATAGTAAAAGGGACCAGCCTACTTACTTCCTGCCCTATTCTGTAAAAAATACTTTCTTACCATGAATTCTAAATTCTGACAGTCCATTTCAATGCAACAAGCCTATTCCTCCAAAAGTTTAGAATAGAATAACAGTGTTGGAAGGGAGGTCTTCTAGTCCAACCTCCTGCCTAGGCAGGAAACACTACACCACTTCAGACAAATGGTTATCCAACATTTTTTTTAAAAAAAATTCCAGTGTTGGAGCATTCACAACTTCTGGAGGCAAGTTCTAGACCTTGAGGCTGTTTGCTACATGTTCTGGGGTTTTTTGCAATATCCTTTCTGCATTGCAGTAAATACAACTTTACGTGGTATTCAAAATGTGGTCATTTGTCAGATGAATAATTATTTCAAACTGTCACTTAAGGGAGTTGACTGGAAGTTACCCAACGAGTTTCACAAATCATGTTTTAAGCATGATTTTTTTTAAAGACTGTAGTCCTGTGCTCTAATCATTTTTGATTATTTCTTTTGGTCTTCTTCCTATGGAACTACTTTCTTTAAGGAATACTCAATAGGCCATTTAAGTTCATTATGCCCTTGTCCGTGCAAGTGAGTCTCAGGAACACATAATAGAGGTTGAAAAAGCACAAACCACTTAGCAAGGCCTCTTCAGCCCCCTGAGGGTCAGTAATGACTTCAAAGGGCATTACAGTTGCTCATTCTGTGGTCTACCTGTCTTGAGAAAGATTGTGATGGGATTAGCCTGCCCTCAAATAAGGCTTGAAACCACCAAAGGAGATGAGGGAATATGCAATGTCCAGAGGCTTGGGAATAAACAGTGTCCAGGGGATGTGGCAATGAAGGGCTAGGCAAAAGAGATGCTCATTTCAAGCTTTCGCCAGTTAATGAGCATGAAATGGACCTAATGACTTAAGTGAGCAACCTGGATTTTATCTCCACAGGGTTTTCTTTGCTCAGGAGGACTATTAGAGGGCATATGGTGTTTGCAACCTACAGTATGTGATTCTGAGTCCAAGGGCAAGAGGCAAAAGAGTGTCATGGGAGCAATTTATTTACTCCAATCTTAACCAACTTGGCAAATCTCTTAGTTCAAGCTTTGGCAACTGAAGACTCAAATAGGAAGGTTACTGGTTTGAGAAAACCTTCCTTTGCCTAGCACCAAAACTGTCTCCCAAAATGCTATTCATTTTTATCACAGGATGTCTAGTTCAATCACATTTCATTTGTTTGCTTTTGGCTTTGTGGGTTTCATGTGTTGACTTTCAGTGAGGCACATGAATTCTCATATGTGACTTGAATTTGGGTTTTTACCATTTTTTTGTACTTTGCTACTTTGTATACTGAATAGCTTCCCTATTGTGCATTGGGCTGTAATGGAAAGGAATTATTAAACTTTTCCTTAGTACTGAAAGTAACTTATAACCAGAGAAGAAACATGGCTAATTGCTTTGAACATGATCATTCTGGCATATCCCCAGGCAGGTACTAGGGCCTTAGTATCTTGCCAGGTCCTGCATATGGTAAAACTTGGCGGGAGCTCCCACACTAAGTGGTAGGGTCCACAGCCTGTCACTTTACTTTTCCTGGACTGCCTGCAGCAATATTTAACATATTTAAAATGGCAGCTAGTAACTGTCTGCTGATGTCAGATAAATCCATGAACAGGAATCTCATAGAGCTCCTTGTCAAACATACCTTGAAATCTAAAGTGAACTGTGTATAAAACAACAGCTAAGCGCATAAATGTCAAACCATTAAGAGGTAGGAAGGGAGGAAATTAGCTTCAGCCTCAACTTTCCCAACTGTAATATGGGAATAAAAAAATTAGCTCTACTCAACAAGGACATTGTACTGAGACAAAGTAGGGTAGTCTGTTAATATTCAAGAGAGCACAATGTAAATATTAAGCGATATAAATTTGAATTAGGGCAAATGAAGTAAGAATAAAATTGTAGGTTTTTTTTTAAGTTGAAATAATTCTTGCCTGGCACAGTCCATGGCACATATTTATGTTGCAAAGACTTTGCAAATCACTCTGCAATGTGAAATAAAAGGCAGTATGAAAAGCCAATAACTTTTTAAGGGATAAAATGCTTGCTTTGACTCTCGTGCTTTCCAGGGGGAACAGTAACCTCAGCCACCTTCACTATCACTGTGGCATTTCAGAACATTTTCTAGGAAGAGAAATAGAATAAATACCAAAACTACTCAAGGTTTTTTTTTCCTCCATTGCACATTAACTACATTACTCTCAATACAAATAAGCACAGCAAAGAAATAAGGTCTAAAACATAACCTTCTTTTGTATGGTAAAGGTCAGTTCTCAGGGCACACATATTATCTATTTTATTTAAACGGATGTAATCTGCAGGTTCTGATGGTATTTATTTGCCTTCTCTTGCTCGCTCTTCTTTGTCACCTTCATTGTGGCTTCAGAAAAAAAAACACCTGGAAAACAGGAAATGTCTGTTTACATGTGAACTTTTCTATGCTTTGCAAGAAGAATAAAAGTCCTGATGATCTTGAAGGTATCTTATTGTGCCCAGAATGCAGAAAATATGTCAAGATACTCTACCATTGTAAATCGAACCTGATTGTTTGGTGAAGTGTTTGGCTTCTCCCCTCATTTCTTTCCCTCCTATTTATATATTTAAAATGCTTGCTTCTCTTGTAAAACATGAATGGAAGAGGACAAATTCATATGGCAACACAAAACAATTAAAATAACATTGCATTAAAATAGGAAAAGAGAAACTTACTAGAGCTGCCGAAAATGTTATTAGGGTTGTATTTTAATGAGAACTTAATAATACATATTTATTGAACTAAATTGAACTAATGTATTACAACATACAAAAATTATACATTATGGGAGATGAGGACAACTCAATGTTATATTGGAAAAAAAATCACATCAATGTATATATTAAGAAAAAGATAGTCTAAGACTCCTAGGCATAGTGATTTTTTATTTAAACATAGAACAACATTAACATGTGGATCAATCAACTGTCCCAATTATCTATCTATCTATCTATCTATCTATCTATCTATCTATCTATCTATCTATCTATCTACGTACCTATCTGCCATTTTAGATAGCTGTTAAATATTACTAAATAAACTATTGAGTTTCCAAAAAACCAGAAAAGCATTCTCAGTGGATTAAAAATGATTATCACACATGCCATCTTGGGTTATTATTACTGTTATATACACAGAACTGTGAAATCACAGCTGCAAGTTCTTCAGGTGCATTGAGTTCTTCCTAAGAACCTAGGAAGTTGTAATGTATCAGTTTAGCATGTGTGTGGATCCAAGCCTTGTGACTTTTTGTAATTGACAGATTGAAATTTTATCAATTAGCACATTTTCTAAGTACCATTCAAGATTTTTTGGTACAGGTGTCAATAACCACTGGGATCACCACACCCTATTTATTCCATAATCTTTCAACTTTGATTATATGATCTTCTCCAATTCTTTGACTTCTACTATCTCATAATATTTGCACATGCTTCTGATCCAAGTTGGCGCTGACAATGGCTGCCTCAATGAAATGCTCTCTAATGGTTTCTTTATTATTCTCTGCAATTCACTACGGATTTCATACTTACGAGTATCTGCTAAGAATTGGGCAATGTTTCTTTAAGGAGCAGCTTTCTGATTCCTTACCCCCTCCTGTCTTTGCAAAGGAGGAGGAGATTCCAGTGCTATGGATTACAACAAACAAAGGAAAGGTGTGGCAGCACCAAAAAAGGAGATGAGGTAAAAGAGCGGGAATTTTAAATAGACTAAGGAATAGGGGGGAAAATACCCTCTCCCTTCAATCTTTCTGACTAATTTACGCTCACTTGCTAACAAGATCATCTCTTAAATAGATGGAGTTCTTATTTCTACAAATCAGCAGTTCTCTGTTTTACTGAAACATGGTTTAATGCAGAAATTCATGATAACAGCATATACATTCTAGGATTTCAGATATTTAGATCAGACAGAATGGAAGAGACATCAGGTAAAACAAAGGGTGGAGGATTATGTTTATATCAGGTGTGGGATGCTACCAGTTCTGCCCGGTAGCTCTGAAGAGCAGCAGACATGGAACCGGTTCTGTGTTTGCTGCTGTTTGGCCCACCCGCCCTTCTGGGCTCTTACCTGTCCTTTACTTCCTTCTTTTTCAACCTCAGCTGCTTTGTGCAGCCCAGCTGAGGTTGAAAAAGCAGGAAAAAAGAGGCTTTTCAAATGCTGTGCACCCCCGCGCAGCGCTTTTCAGCTGTCCAGGCAGCACTGCTTATGTTTATTTTACATGTGCACGCAGTGTAGTCACCAAACCGGTAGTAACACTGGTTGAATCCCACCCCTGGTTTATATATCAACAACAGCTGGCCTCAGGATATAACTATAATATATAAATACTGTGATGAAAATTTAGAGTCTTTACATATCAACTGCAAGCCATTTTATTCTCCACGTGAGTTCTCCTCATTTCTCCTAATAGCTGTGTATGTTCCTCCACAAGCTTGTGTAAACAAGGCATTACAAACTCTAGCTGATCAAATTATGGAGGCTGAAGCCAAACACCCAGATTCCCTTCCCATCATTTTAGGAGATTTCAATCAAGCAAATTTAAAGAAAGAGCTCCCAAAATATTTCCAGCATGTAAATTCTCCCCCCAGAGGCAAAAATACTTTAGACCACTGCTACACAACAGTAAAAGATGCTTATAGGTCTTTACCACAAGCAGCTGTGGGACATTCTGATCACTGCATGATTCACCTTGTACCTGCCTACAGACAAAGACTTAAAGCCATGAAATGAACAATTAACTCAGTGAGGACTTGGACTGATGAGGCAAAGCTGAAGATTCAGGCTTGCCTGGATTGCACTGATTGGAATGTTTTTGAAGATACCTCTGCAGACCTAGATAAGCTCAGATAACAGATACTGTAACATCATATGTCAGCTTCTGCAAAGACTTATGTGTACCAACAAGGAACCTGCAAATATATAGTAACAATAAACCTTGGTTCACAGCTAAACTTAAGCAGCTACGTTGTTCCAAAGAAGAAGCCTACAGAAAAGGTGACAGAATGCTATACAATCAGGCCAGAAATGTATTAACAAGAGAGATCAGAGCAGCAAAAAGAAGCTACTCTGAAAAGTTAAAGAATCAGTTCTCAACAAATGAACCAGCAAACATGTAGAAAACTCTTAAAAACATCACTGGCTACAGCAAACCTTCTTCCCAGGCAGAAGGAAATAACAACTAGCAGATGACCTAAATGTGTTTTACTGCAGGTTTGAAAGGAAATTACAGCCATGTATCTCCACTACCCCCATCTCAAACACACCAACAGCCAAGCCTCCTACAACTGACCACAACCCACTGGGTTCAAAACCTCTGGTGATCATAGAAAAAGAAGTGCAAGATCTATCTCACAGACAAAAGCCAGGAAAAGCACCAGGGCCAGACAAGAACTCCTTGCTTAAAAGTCTGTACTGACCAATTGGCCCCTATCTTCACCTGAATCCTCAATAAATCACTAGAGATGTGCTATGTTCCTTCTTGCTTCAAATGCTCTACTATCATCCCAGTGCCAAAGAAGCCGTCCATCAGGGAACTTGTTTTATTGTAAATTTTCTCTGTTTTAATGTTAGCCGCCCTGAGTCCTTAGGGAATAGGGCGGCATACAAGTCGAATAAATAAATAAATAAATAAATAAACTGAATTACAGACCAGTTGCTCTAACATCTATAGTTATGAAAACCTTTGAAAGGCTAGTGCTGAAAACTATCACAGATCTGCTGTTAGATCCAGAAAAGAACAGAGTAGCAGCTAGCTGTCCACTGTCCAGCTGTCAGAACCATTGGCCAAGTTAAAGAAGAAAGATGAAGACATAGGCATTGAGTACTTCCCAACACCATGGGCATTGTGATGTTCTATGAAAATGCTCCTTGTATCTTGGAAAGCAAAATCAAGTGGACACAAGAAAGGTGATTTAGGACTTGTATGCACTATTTAGAACAGGATAGTAATATTTTTTAAGAGCAGAAGCACAACTTCAGCTTTCGTTCCTGTCCCTTCCATGGCAAATTCAACCTGCAGATGCTTTTTCCAGGTGTGGCTTGAAAAATGTGTTTTCCGCTCATGTTGCCTCAAGTACCCTTATCTGTTTCAGTTACAGCACTTTACTTTCTTACAGATTAAGCCCAACAGTTTATTGGCTGCTTTACAGGGGAAAATATGCCCCTTTAGATAAAACAACAGTAACTGAGACCTCAAAGGGCTACTTCAGTATAGAACCCATTGCAGAAAACCATTAACTCTAGTCTACTCTACCCTTCTCTACTCTACTCATAGCTCATTTCTTCCAGGAACAGACAACTGTAGCTAACCACAATGACATCAAAGTAAAACAATTTTTAGAAGTATGATGAGGCTATAAGACATGCTCATTCATATTTGTGCTACAGTTGTACAATCAGGAATGAAATTTGTTTTCTTCTCTTGGAATTACATTTTGTCGCTCTCTATTCCCAAGATCTATCTTTCCAGGAAGCTTTAGGAAGAGACATAATACACTAATGTAAGCAGTTCAGTTTTTTATTTATTTTATTTTATTTTTATTTATTTAGGAGGAGATGCCTCACCACCGCCTCCTTCAAGGCGGCGGGGAAGGATCCCTCCCTCAGCGAAGTGTTGACCACTGCCTGGACCCAGCCTTGTGTAACCTCCCGGGTGGCAAAAACCAGCCAGGAGGGACACAGGTCCAATAAACACATGGTGGAACTCAGCCTCCGCATGATCCTGTCCACTTCATCTGGAGTCACAGGTTTGAATTCTTCCCAGATAATATCCACAAGACCCGTCATTCTTCCCTCGTCAGACTCTAGCCAGTCGGAGTCCAGGCCAGCCCGGATCTGAGTGATCTTATCCAGCAGATGCTGACTAAGCTCCTCGGCCCGCCCCCGTAAAGGGTCCTCCATCGTTCCTTGGTTAAGTAAGGAATGGGTGATTATCTGCGGATGCAATGAGAGCGGAGAAGTAAGCATACTTCGCCACTCTCATTGCCACAAGATAAGATCTCATAAAGGATCTTAACTGCGATCAGTCAGATTCAGACCAACTGGACCTCCAACTGCTCTCTAGGCCCCTCCTCCAGTGCTTCCTTTCCCGGAGCTCCGCAGAAAACCAGGGAGCCAACCGAGATCTGCATCGGGTCAGGGGCCGCAAAGGAACAATGCGGTTGAGAGCCTCTGAGGCAGCCCTTTGCCAGGTGTCCACCAGGGCTTTGACCGAGCTGTGGGTAAGGGAGGCAGGAAACAACCCAAGCTGAAACTCCGAGTTCATCAGGCACCTGGGGTGGAACCACCTGGTGGGTTTCACATCCCAGCAACAAGGGGTGGCATGCTGGAAGACCAACCGGAGGAGGTAATGATCAGTCCATGACAGGGGTTGAATAGTTGGTGATCCCCCGCCCAGATCATTACACCACTGTCCAGAGATAAAAAAACAGGTCCAGAGTGTGCCCCCCTCCATGAGTCAGACCCTGAATTATTTGGGTCAGATCCATAGCTTTCATGGAAGCCATGAACTCCTGATCCATCCTCGATGCCCCACCCAAAGAAGGCAAGTTGAAATCCTCCAGAACAATAAGTCTGGGGAACTCAACCACCACCCCTGAAAGGATTTCAAGTAGCTCAGGCAGGGCCGTTGTCATGCAGCTGGGTGAAAGGTATGTGAGCAACAAACCCAACTGACTACCAGGGCCCAACCTCAGGAGGAGAGACTCATACCTGCCTATCTGAGGGACAGTGACCTCCTTCAGACAATGGGTCTCCCTAATAACAACTGCCACCCCCCTGGCCCTACCCTGGGCAGGTTGGTATAGAACCCGGAAACCTGGAGGGCATAACTCAAACAGAGGGACTCCTCCCTCTGAACCCAACCAGGTCTCCATAATGCAGGCCAGGTCCGCATGCTCCTCCTCAATCAATTCACAGATGAGGGGAGTTTTGTTCATCACAGACCTGGCGTTCACATAAACCAACCTGAACACAGGGGCCTGATCTTCCGTACCCCCAGAGAAATGGGTGGAAATAAGAGGGTTGGAGCATGCCACGGCTCGAAGATAGTGGGGGCGCACTCCCAAGTTCTGATACAGCCCTCTGCTTCTCCATCTCCTGCCATTCCCAATCGCCGTGGGGATAACAATCCTCACCCTTTCCTCTAGAGCCCCGGAGCCCCCCAACCCCACCCTCCCCCTGCCACGACCCGCTCCCGACCTGGACTGAGATTAAATTTGGTATGGCAGAACCCCCCCAAGTTCCCACCAAGACCTACACCCCACCCCCCTCCCTAACCCATTTAAAAATTTAATTAAAAAGTTAAATAACTGTCCCTGACTACCCTTTTTACAATTAAAATCCCTGCTCGCAAAAGTCCTACTACTTTACACATGCTCGTAAAGTCCTACTATTTTACACATGGAGAACACATTTCATTAGTTTATTATACTACTACAGTGTGTATTTTTCTCTTCAGCACCTAGATTTCTTCAAGGAAGTTTAGACAAAATAAGGTCTGTAAGCTACATCCAGAATGACTGGCTCATGGTAGGTTGGCCTGAGGTTGCAACTCTGAGTCTGAGAAAGAAGTTAAAATGTTGGATTAAAGTGCCAGTTGGAAAAAAACATCTATTGTTATTGTTTCATTACTATGTGTGTTGCCATGTATCTACTCCCCTCCTTTTAAGGCCAACTTCCAGCATTTTATGGGCTTTGAGTAATAAGCCTTTAACAATGCCAATCTTTGTTGCCAATGGGGTTCAAAATCTGGAATGGCATCAGAGACTAATAGTATGCTGGTAATTTATTTTGCTATAGCATCAGGCTTTGTGAGTTATATTGAAGTCCACATCATCCTGACAAAAGAATCTGTAGCAGAACTCAAGCATATGGATGCCTTTGGGCCCCATAGCAGTGCCAGGGCCCTGGGGCATCTGCGCAAATTGCTTTGGTGAAGTTGCCAGCCCTGCCTTCTATGTTGCAATATATATTGCAGATTCCTTTAATTTATTTGGAATGAATAACAAGGAAAGGGAATCAGGGTAATGTTTATTGATAAAGACTTCCTCTCCCAGAGGAAATGTCATGAGTTTCTTCTCAGTTTCATAGAAGAAAATGTTACTTATTATATCTGGGAACAATGAAAGGGCTACCTGTTTATAACAATTAGGGTAAGTTTTTTTAAAATGTTAAAAAAATCACTTTCACAATATGAAATAAATTTATGATGAACCCCCCCAAAATGATCTCAGTCTGAAGAATTCATCAACTTCTGCTCTTAACTGATACTTGGTATTTCATTAGCATTGTTAATCAATTGTTCCTCATCACATTGGAAAGAGGTATCAATTGGAATATCATATAATTCATCCTAGGAACTTGTACTCTTTAACATATTTATTCATGACTTGATGACGAGGTGGAAGAAATTCTGTTAAATTTGAAGATAACACGAAAGTGGGTTGTTAAAATTAAGAAATCAATTAAATTCAATTAAATAAATGAAAAAAATGAAAGTTCAAACAATTTTGTTTTGGTAAGAAAACAACAGAATGGAATTTAAGAAAGGCAAATGCAGTTAAACAAATCCAGATTTCTTCACATAGGAAGCAAAAGTCAAGTGCACAAGTTATCTAGGAGTAATTATTACATGAGTTGGTAATAATATTTTGGAAAAAATATCTTGGAATATTAGCTAATTATAAACTGAATATGGATTAGCTGTGGGACATGGTAGTCAAAAAGACAAATAAAATTTTTGATTCAGGCAAAGTAGAATAGATTCAAAGAAGAGCAAATAGGATACTTAGGATACTAGAAACTAAGTCACAGAAAGAAAGATTGAAGAAACTGCACATAATAGCCTTGTGACAGGAGGAGTCCCATGGCCTGCATTCTACAAAAGTTGTCACCAAGAAGATCTGACTGTTCATCATTGCTCCTGAGTAGGTGATACAAATCAATGGATTTAAATTCCAGGAAAGCAGATTTCAATGGAGGAGGAGGAGGAGGAAGATACTTTTCCAACAATAAGAGTTCTCTGACAATGGAACCAGTTACCAAAAGAGGTGATAGGATCCTCTCCCTGGATGAATTGAAGCTGAGGCTAGACAGCCATCTGTTGGAGATGCTATAATCTGGTTGTTTCTGTGAGTAGGAAGTTGCTCTCTGAGGCCTATATGTTATGAATCTATTTGTATTTGCTATGAAAATACCTAATATTTGAAAATCCAGTTCAATTGTTTGAAATTACATTTTCAAACTGCCAGTTACCACACTCATACTATCTAAATGATTTTTTTAAAAAAATAAATGTAATATAATGTGGTATAATTTATCTTTAAAAAAGGGAAAAAAGAAAAAAATCAGACTCACTTTTCCATTATGTGTATGCTGTTTAAATGTAACAATATATTGGGGTCAAGCTGATTTAAAAAGAAATAAGAAAGAAAATTCAGGTCCAATTTCCCTAGATTATCAGGTTTCTAGATTTTGTAAAGCTCTGACCCTTTTATTCTGTGCCCTAGACTGGGCAGTTTTATATTTTATTTTGAAATTGTATAAATGGTATGATTTTTTTCCAAGGATGTGGGCCTTACATATATGTGAACTATATTTCCCTAGCAATAATTAGATACTTATTGTGTCAAACGTTGGTCAAGACATGAAATGTTACTCATTTATACTTGAGAGTGTTTCCTTCCAGGGAGAAATTAACCACATTAATATATTGTTTTCTTCTCAGTGAAATTAGCTCCTTCATTCTGTGTACTTAATAATGAGAAACAGCCATGTACTAATTAGAAGCAGATTTTTATAGCTACCTGTTTCATTGAAGACATTTCTGCTTGAAACAATGACTGCCTGAGCAAGAATTTCACAAGAGGAAACTATCTTTCAGAATTGCTGTGAGAATTTTTAAGAGAATCTATCAACATTTTTTTCTGGCTTTGGGCTGTTTCTATGGTCTTAAATGCCTGAAATATTTGCCACAGTATTTCTGTATTGGAGTTGTAGTCTCATAAGATATGAAGGATGAATTTAAGATAATCTTTTTCAGACCTGTTTCATTTATGGTCCTACTGTCCATAGATTGTGGTCCTACTTTCCATAGATTTCTGCCTCTTGTTAGATCATAAAATAATGCAAGATTGATTTATACTACTATAGTATACAATAATATACTTTATTGATTAGTTAGTTGACCAATGACCATATCAAAGTAAGAACATCAGCCACAGTAAGTTATAATAAAACAAGATAGGGCATAATGTATTAATATGTGATAAAATAGATTTGTGGCAAGATAAAATAAACTAAAATACAGTAGATAAAATAAAGATGAAAGAGTATAAGGTAAAATGTAATGTAAAAAAAGGATGTGATGGCTCAGTGGCTAAGACACTGAGCTTGTTGATCAGAAAGGTCAGCAGTTTGATGGTTCGAATCCCTAACACCGCATAACAGAGTGAACTCCCGTTACTTGTTCCAACTTCTGCCAACCTAGCAGTTTGAAAGCATGTAAAAATGCAAGTAGAAAAATAGGGACCGCTTTGGTGGGAAGGTAACAATATTCCATGTGCCTTTGGTGTTTATTCATGCTGGCCACATGACCACGGAGATGTCTTCGGACAGCGCTGGCTCTTCGGCTTTGTAACGGAGATGAGCACCACCCCCTAGAGCTGGAAACAACTAGCATGTATGTGCAAAGAGATATAATCGAACAAAGATTACAATTCAAAAATAGTATGTATTTAAGTGAATTCATCATCTTTCCATACAGACTCAATGTATTCAATTAAACATGTTCCATATTGGACAGCCCTGACCATATACGTAGCTGTTCTAGATATAAGATAAGATATTTTTTGTTAGAGTCCCAATATATGAATCTGTCAAGTAGTGTCTGTAAGGCACATAGTTGGCAATTGAATAGGACATGTGTATTGTTTTCTATTTCTGTTGCTCCACAAACATACATATTCTCTCAAGATATGGCACTTGATGGAATCATCCAAATTTGATTGTAGAATATAGCTGCTCAAATCTATCACTGTGGTAATGAGTCAAGCCTATTGTCAAATGTTTTTCTGTTTAGAAGGTCATTTTATTTTTGGCCAGTCATTTCAACAATTTGAGCAATAATATTGAAAACTCTTAGTTTGAATATTGCCTTGGCCTGATGGCCAACTGAGGATAGGTATTTTATTGAGAGGTCATGATATCAGATGATCTGGAAAAGTTGATTGTTCCATGTGGTAGGTTAAAATGCACCCATCAGGCACATTGATGGTAAACTGTCAGGTTCCATTGAGATTGTCTTCCACTAATAATTAAATACTTTGATCATTGTTAGACTATGGAGTGGATGCCTGTTACAGCTCTCACTGCTCTTGCAGATATGCTGCTATCATTTCCTAGAACAGTTTTTTTTAAAGTACACTTGATTTTGTTCAAGTAAGGAGATCTTTGACAGAACCCACAGGCATATGCCACATCGGTACAATTTTTGCCTTGAGGAGTTTTAAGATGGGCAGTAGAACAATGAGGGGTTATCTGAGAGAATTGTGGCTGTCCCAAAGCCATCCAGTGAACTGCCCTGGCAAAGACTAGATGTGAACCAATGACTCCTCTTATTTAAAATGCAAAGTTTGTCTTGTTCCAACTTTTCTTAAGATATATTTATTTCTTAATTAACTCAATGTCGTCTTTCAGCCCAGAAAATTCCAAATAATTCATAATTAAAACTTTTCACAAAAATCTATAAACTTTTAAGAACCCAATCTCTTTAATTTTATAATTAGCTTGAAAGCTTTATAATTCTCGAACTTGAAAACATTTAACAGTGGACCTGCTCGCAGTAATGCCATTGACTGCATTGCTCTAAAAGCATAATGTTTCATTGTTTGATCACACCGCCTTTATTATAAAAGCAGATTATGTAAGGTTACATGGCTACAATGCCTTCTGACTCCTAGGGCATTGTTTGAGGAAAGAATTACTCCCCACAAAAATAGAAACTGACCCTCTGTAATTTAGAAGAGCTGTAATAGTTCTAGATATTATGAAAAGAAACAAAACCCTACATAGATAAAGGGAATTTTATTAGACACGCTTCTCTTGGCAAAAGGGTATCAATTGTCAAATTCTCGGAGCTTTTTTTTTTAAGAAGGAAAAGGTATCCATAAAGTTTGAAACTTAGTATATCCCTAGGAAACAGAACAGAGATCAATAACAGCTATTGTCTTATATTTCTTCATTAACATTCATAATTTCTGGGCCTCCAGATGTTGTTTTAAAACTATTTCACCAGTTTCATTGGATTAGGTGACCAGGGGCGCTTTTCTTTCCAGATTATCTAAACTCATAATAGAAAATGTGTCCATGTTTAATTAATGCACTGAGATAGAAAAACATATGGATAAAAGAAAAGTATCATCTAACTTCCCAAATGGGCAGCATTTACTTGCTCTTTCAGAGTTAACTGGCAATATGTGGCTAGCTCTGTTCAGAATAAATGGGCAATGTAAAATATACATGATCAGTTAGTTTCTCTCGGCAGCAATTTCTTTGATGTTTGCCAGAGTGCCTATTTATAAAATTTGTGTTCACAGGCAGGATTGCATGTGATCCTTTATTTTCCCCCAGCTTTTCAAGTATTGCATTTCCTTGTTGGATTTTCTTTAAAATTAGGGGAAAAAATGCAAGAAGAAAACTTCAGCCCAAGGAACCTAGTACAAACCTCTTCTCTTTTTGTTGAAGGTTGATGATAAATCTACAGATGTTTTTTTGTGGATGGAAAAACCACAAGAATCTAATTATAAGGGTGATATGATTTATTCTGTATATTAATTTCCAAACAAACAATATCAAATAACATTTACATTCTATATCTGACCCTATATCATGAGCTGTCCTGTGGGTCATTATTTGGTTGTTGACACACAAGGGATTGCAAGCAAGTTGATCTCATAGGAAATATTTTCTACACATTATTGTTGACAGTGTCAGATCAGAATTACAACAAGCAGAACTGAAAAGTTAGAAAATGCAGTGCAAGAGTTTATTTATTTAAAAGATAAGGGTGTCTTCACCTTCTTTATGACATCTGCAACTGATGGATTCTACTTTTATATACTTTGAAAGTCTTCTGGATGGCAATTTAGTGCCAAAACCAAATGGTAGCACATGTTTCTAAATGCAGGAATGCCTGCAAAAGGCATGTATGTAAGTTGTACATAAAGTCCCATAGATAGATGTGGTGATATTACTAATATTATTAGTAGTTTATGTAGTCCTTGACTTACAACTACAATTGAGCCCAACATTTCCATTGCTAAGCAAGACACATGCATTTTGCCCCATTCTATGATCTTTCTTGCCAGAATTGTTAAGTGAATCACTGCAGTTGTTATGTTGTTTTCAGAAAGTTTCAAAAAGGGATTGCATGACCCATGGATACTACCTCTGTTCATAAAAACATACCAGTGGCCAAGCATCTGAATTTTGATCACATGACCATGGGGGATGCTTGCAAATTACAGTCTACACCTATGCTACCCAATGGTCTTGTCTACATAACTTATGATTTCTGAAATTTGTTGTTTGATATGGATGTTATGGAAGACTTTGCAAAGTAGTATCTGGCATTTTATGACCCCAAATTCAGTTGATGTTTGGGTTTCTGGGGACTGAACTGATGTTGGTATGACCTCATTAAATGGTTTGTGAGTAAATTCAAACTAAAGTGTTACTTCAGGAATTTGCTCAAGCATTCCTTCAGCTAACAAATGATAATGATGAAAAAGAATTATTGTTAATTAATTGATTTACATGATTGTAAATCTCATCTAGGTGACTCTGGGTGGCTCACAAAAGATAAGATAATTCAGTGAAACAAGTTAAAACCAATATTTAGACATATAAAACTATTACAATAGAAAAGATAAAACCTTGTGATATAAAAAATCACAGTCAGCAACAGAATTCATTCTACATCAGTTCAGTACAACCATTTTAAGAGTCCATCATTGCTGGACTCCCAGTACCACAGCAGAGCCACAATTTCATGGCAACAGCAGCAATAACAAAAACAACAACATTGTTACATGAGTATCCTTCTGTTCAGGTAATGGAACTTCTCTGTGGTTTTCTTCTTCTTCATGCCTCTGTTGTACCTTTTCATATTTAGCTGATGGCTAAACAATTTGATTTGATTTATTGGATTTCTATCCCGCTCCATCTCCCGAAGGACTCAGGGTGGCGTACAATCATAAAAACACTATAAATATAAATACTATACAATTTTAAAAAGAGATTAAGCATGAAACCCAATAATCTAATTTAAAATAACACTATTCAAATTAAAAACCCCATCCCCCTCCTCAGTCCAGTCCAATTATTTAATTAACTAAATAATTATTGTTTTTAATTATTGAGAAGTGAAATGTCTTCAAGGAAAAGCCAAGAAAGTGCAGTTGCCTTAGGAAGAAGCACTTTTGGGATAACCATGACCTGTATGACTGAAAATATTCATAGACACTCAATTCAAGTATTATCCTCTCATCCTTGAATCAGAAGGAAACTAAACTAATGTGAAATTCACTTTTTCTATAGCTAATCTTTACAGGGCCTTGGCTGCCTCTGTTCCCAATCATTGCCAATCACCTGAATTCCTTCCTAGATGACAAAATCTGGTAAATGAGACAAACATATTTACATACATATATATAGACAGACAGACAGGCAGACACATAGGTAGGAATTTCATAGGTTGGAAAAAACTGACAACAAAAAGATATGCTTTATTTAAATCAATAATCATTTTGGTTATTTATTGGTTAAATCAATAATAACTTGTTTTCCTTGCTTCCATATAGTTCTCAAGATCTTGCTGAATAGCAAAAATCTGGTCTGAATAAAACCATACCATACTCCCAAAGTTTGTACATTGTCACTCCTTATATCCTTTCAATCAAATTGAAAATTGATATTGTGTCAAATATCTCCCTAGGTACAGTTAAGAAAATGATCTTCCAGTAGTTTTTGCATTCATAATTGCTATTTGAATTTTGCTTTGTATAGGAGAAAAATAATAGTATTGTTCAAATTGTTATGCACATATGGAAGATAAATCTATTCTATAAACACATTTGATCAATACTCCAACATTCCTTCATACCATCTATTCAACCTGCTTTATTTTGTAACAGTATCTATGTCTTTCCATCAATCTTTTCTAACGATTATATAAAAATAACAGATTGGAAGGGATCTTGAAGTCTTCTAGTCCAACTCACTGATCAAGCAGGAGACCCTATACCATTTCAGACAAATGGTTGTTCAATCTCTTCTTAAAACCCTCCAGTGTTGGAGCACCCACAGCTTCTGGAGGCAAGTCATTCCACTGATTAATTGTTTTGTCAGGAAATTTCTCCTTTGTTCTCTGTTGGTTCTCTCCTTAATTAGTTTCAATCCATTGCTTCTTGTCCTGCCTTCAGGTGGTTTGGAAAATAGGTTACCCCTCTCTTCTTTGTGTCAGCCCCTTATATATTGAAGCCCTGCTATCATATCACTCCAAATCCTTCTTTTCATTAAACTAGACCATACCCAATTTCTGCAAATGTTCTTCATAAAATGAAATATTTTACTTTAATTTTAATTTTACTTTTAATTCTGTTTAAAACCGTTATCATTCTCATAGAAATCTCTAAAATAGTCTTTCCAGCTTTTCTCACTTAAGTTCAATAATTTTATCAGTTCATCCCCAGCATTCCATTCATTAGGCTGGAGGTATTGGTTCACCTACTTCCAAAACATTTTTCATTTTTTCTTTTAATCTTTGTTCTTTGCTATCTTGACTCCATCCTTTATTTTATTTATTTATTTGATTTGTCAATCACTTACAAGATAATAAGTATAAGGATAAACATAGTTATGAATACATGAAATGAATACATATAAGAAAAATAAAAGAACCAATAGGACAGGAACGGTAGGCACGTTGGTGCACTTATGCACGCCCCCTACAGACCTCTTAGGAAAGGGGTGAGGTGAATAGTAGACAGTCTAAGGTTAAAGTTTTTGGGGTTTGGGGAAGAAACCACAGAGTCAGGTAGAGTATTCCAGACATTGACCACCCTGTTGCTGAAGTCGTATTTCCTGCAATCAAGTCTGGTGTGGTTAACCATGAGTTTGTATCTATTGTGTATCCTCTGCAAATGACTTTTATCTCTAACCTGCCATCAAATAATTTTCAATTCCTAATGATCACATAGAGTTTCTCTAATGTAATCTATTAGATCTTCAGGACTTACAAGGATGCATTCATCACCTCTGTGATTGAGCCTACCCACCTTGCTGCTGGTTGTCTTCTCTCTTTTTTGATTCCACCTTTCACAGCTTTACACACTTCTCATAATACATCCAAGTAGGATAATTTGTGGTCATTTGTGTCTCTGGACTTATTTTCTTAATGATTCATTTGCTTGTATTGTTGGCTAGCTACCATAATCTCAGGAATCTTCTCCAACACCAAAGTTCAAATTTGTCAATAATCTTCCCATGTTGTTTCTTCCAACTTTCACGTCCATTGAGTATTACAGGCAATATCATTACTTACACTGTTTTGATCTTTGTAGGTATAGACACATCATAGCATTTGAATATCATTTCCAAGACCTACCTATATGTTCTACCAAAGTTATGTCTGCAGCATGTATCTTGGCTGCTTGTTCTTTTTCTGTTGAGAGTTGATCCTGTCCAATTTGATATCTTCATTGTCAATTCTAGTTTCATCTCTATATATGTTACACAATATGCTTATCTCATTTTTGCAACACTCATTATGTAACATAATTCTTATCATTCTGTTTTAGCAACTTACGGATTTTTTTCCTTATGTTTGTTTTCTATTTATTCTGAAATAGGAAACTAATCTGTGTCCTAATACTTTTTAATATAGGAGTGTTACTTTTCCTTTTATTGTCATTTTACTTTCTTGCTTGTTGAATCACACCCCTGGCCAACTCCCTCAACTGTTCTTCATATGATTTATCCTCTTTGTTGCTCTGTATTGTACTCTTTCTGAGGTCTAAGTGTTTTCTTTTTGTTTTTGTATTGTGGTGATCAGAAGTCACTTGTGTTGCCTCACTAGTTTGGTATAAAGTGGCATTATCACTTCTTGTGATCTTGATCTTTTTCCTCTGTTGATACAGCCCAGGACTGCATTGGCTTTTTTGGCAGCTGTAGCACATTGCTGGCTCATACTTAAGTATGGTCCATTAGATCTCTCTCACAGTTATTACTGTTGAGCCATGTGCCATCTATTTTGTACCTGTGCATTGTTTTTTGTGTAAAACCTTATTTTTCTCACCACTGAACCACATCTTGTTCACTAGGGCCCAATGCTCACGTCTGTCAAGATCCTTCTGAATCTTGACTTTATCTTCTAAAGTGGTAGCAAGTCTCCCTCTCCCCAAGCTTGGTGTCATCAGCAGATTTGATGAGTTCCCTTTAATCCCCTTGTTTGGGTCATTTATAGTAAAGAATTAAGTTATTGATGCTTTTATACTGATATTAATTTCTTTCCCATGTGCATATACAATAGGCTTATGCTTAAACATTATATTTAAAATAAAGAACTCTTTTTCTTAGTTGATATTTACCAAGATCAGTGTTATCTTTTATTTCTAGATCTCCAAATAGCTGAATCACTTTTCCCACACTTTCTATTTTGTTCTTCCCAATCAATTAATGTCATATTATGGGCAAGCCATAATCATCTATATGGCACAGTTATCATCAGGGAAGCCCACAGACATCTGCTGCCCATTGTGTTCTTAAATAATCAAAGCTTCCAAGTAATGCCTTTTAGTTAGATGTAATCTAAACTATCAATCTTAATCTACCTGTGGTACATGCAGCAATCCCCATTAAGAATAAACAATAAGAATAACACTGGTCAGTTTTGACATCTTTGATCCATTTGCCACACATACAAAAATTTCACCTCAATCAGATTCATATATTCTGAGTAAACTTGGATTTCTATTCTAGAAACTACTTTGCAAACCATTACAATGTGGCCAACTTTTCACCTGTGAGGAGGTATATGCAATATATTGATATATACAAGATACCTGAATATTATTTCTTATACCTAGGGGTTTTTAATTGATTGCTTACCTCAATGTGTGTTAATTCTCCTCCTATCCTAATAAAACCCACCTTCAGTTAATTCCATGAATGTTTATTCAGAAGGTAAGCCTTAGTTAGCACTAGGAAAGGTATAAATTTGCAAGGTTATTGTTGTCTTCGTTGTTCTTATTGAGACTTATCAAATATATTTGGCAATCTTTGAAATTTTTAAGATATTCATTCTCAAATTTGCTTCAAAATCTGGGAGTCTGAAGAAGTTTTGTGGATCTTTTTGACACTTCTTAAAATTTCTTTGAAATATGATAGAAATGCTTTTATTTATTTTATTTGTTTATATTTTGCATTTCTAGACCATCCATCTCTTTCAAAGGGAGAGCAGGTGTTCTTGTTTTCACAGTTCAGTTTGCACAAAGCTCATTGCACTTACAGTGAATTATCACATAGACAAAAAACACAAATTCAAATGTTACTTGTTTAGAAATTTTAGTTTTATAATTTACAACTAATATCTAGCCCAGGAAAGAAGGGAGGGAGGAAGGAAAGAAGGGAGGGAGGGAGGAAGAGACGGAGGAAGGGAGGGAGAGAAGAAGGAAGAGGATAAGTACCAATTCTAAATGCAAAGAAAAAAATATTATTTCTTGCATTCCTATCAGTATATTGAGCCATATGGGAGAAAACTGCAAAAGAAATAAGAAGGATTAACAGCAATATCATATTGCAAGACAAACAATCAAGAATACTTAAGCGTAGGATCTATCATTTTGCCAGAAATTGCATATAAGTCTTGGTGCTGATAATGCCCTCTCCTGGTGACGCTGCTGCAACTAAGTCTAAGTGTCAAATATTTCAAAGACCTACATACAGAGCATGTAGGATAAATGTACTACAGTCACAGAGGCTGATCAGTACAAAATGTCACTGGCAATGCCTTTTTCTCCACCTCACTGTAGGTAAATTATTTTATAGAGGTAAGAGATACCACATGGTGTTTTCATTCATTCTTTTGTGTGTATGTGTATGTGCATGTGCGCATACACACACTTGTGTGTTTTACCCCCTAAATAATGCTTTCCATGTCATCTGTATATTTATGATAGCTCAAAGACATGGGTGTGTGGATCTAATTAAAAATGTGAAAGGGTTTAGCAGCCTGCTGCTTCCCTGTGAGTCTCCTGTTGCCAACTCTTGGCAGCTCTGCTGTCAGTGAGCCAAATGTTTAGTCTTCAGCTGAACTACTGCCAGGGTGTTGCTCTGCATTCTGGGACAACAAAGCCTGGAGGTACTATATTAAAACTCTCTCAGAAGGAGAATGTACAGCATGAAGGTCTTTACTCCCCCACAAGTAAAGTCACAGAGAAAATCCACTTTTGCCTGTTGTACTGTAGGAACTTTCCAAAGAGAAAAAAAAAACCCAGAATTATTTGCTGAACTTTCACAAGCTGCAGACCAGTGACTGCATTCAGTGCACTAAGCTATTATTCTGATGTGGGGGGGTGGTATCATTTCTATCATTTGGGAACAGATCTTCTCTGTAAAATTTCAAACAAGATAATTGTTCATTGGTTTCAAAGGAGATAATTGTGGACTAAATTGTTTTGAAAGAAAAAAATATGGAGATGTACAAATTTCCAGATAAATAAGGATTAGAGGTTTCAGAATTCCCAAGCAACATGGCCAATAGAACCAATAACATCCAGAAGATATTAGAGAAAGCAATGCTTATTGCATGAATGCAATATATGAGGGTAGTACTAGTCCTAATAATTTATAACCCAGTCTGGTATCCAAATGGCCCCCTCCTGGTGGCACAGTAATTAGAATGCAGCTTTGCAGGCTGACTGCCCACTCTGAATTTGAACCTGATGGACTTAAAGTTGACTCAGCCTTCCATCTTTCTGAGGTTGGTAAAACGAGGACCTAGATTGTTGGGGGCAATATGCTGACATTGTAAACCATCCAGAAAGTGTTCTAAAACACTATGGAGTAGTGTATATGTCTAGCAGTAGCAATAGCACTTAGACTTATATTGCACTTCATAGTACTTTACAGTTGTCTCTAAGCAGTTTATAGCATATTGCCCCAACAATCTGGATGGAAGGCTGAGTCAACCTCTACTGCTCCTTCTGAGAAAGAAATATGTTTCAAAAGATTTCCATGACCTTAAAAGTTTTTCATTTAATGCACTCTTATATTTTGTGGACCACCTAAAACAAATTTCTCTCTTGTTCAATGGCAAGTCTGCCTCAATAGGTCCTAGACTTCCCAGTATTTTCCAGTTTTTAAATGAAGGAAAGCCCAGTTTGCGGAAGAGTTTATATATATTTGCAATACAAGAGTGTAAAATATTCTGAGCACTGAACTAAACAACCACTGAGCACTGAACTAAACCATGCTGGATGAATGGTATTGAGTTGCAGAATGTTCAATGTTCCAACTTGCAAGAAAAAGTTGTTTATTTGTTTTGAATTCTTTAAAGTCAGGGAAACATGAAGACAGTATTAGATTCCAACTGCCATTGGCTGTGGCTAATTAAGGGGAGGAGGAATAAGAATGGTAGTATGAAAGAGGCAGTTTAATATGTATTTGCTCCCTGTCTAACAGGGAATTTTACTGTTGTCCTTAAATTCTTTGATCTAAGAATATTTAAAAGTGTATGCAACATATGATTTACTTTATTGACTTTACAGTTTACAAAATATGAAAATTATCTTGATTTGATTGTTGAGCTTAGCAGGCAGATTTTAAAATGCAAAAAGTATGCATTAAGAAAAAAAATATCAAGTCAGAGAAGTAAATTGTTGATGGTTTTTATTGTTGGTTATTGGCTATGGTAAACACATTGCTATTGCTTTTTTGCTAGGCCAAGTTTTGCATCTATGCAGGAAAGCTTCATGGTCAGGATCATATAGATACCTCCTCCACTTTGCAGGAGAAATTTCAGAGTGAAAACATAAATACTATGAAGCCCTCAAGTTCAAGGTGGAGGATGCAGAACTTGGTTTCCCAAACCTGAACTCTGACCTGTGAATCTCACACAGTGCTATTGCAGAATAAAAGAACAAAGCTGAACAAAGAGCATTTAGGAAAGATAGCTGCCTGTACCTTAGCAACCACCAGCTGCAATAAGGAAAGGACATGTGCATGGGTCTTGAAATAGCAGCAGTTGAATTCAAGGTATTTGGTTAGAAGCATTTGTTTCAAACTACTTTTCTTTCCTCAAGCTAGAATCCTAATGAATCAACCTGATTTGCCGACCACTATAATTATCTCTACATGTTGTTGTCTTGAACATTGGAACCTGGTATTCTAACTTTTTAAAAAAAATCATCCACTTGGTTGATATTTCTGTAGTTTGGCTGGTAGATTGCACTCAGTAAATGTTATTGATTACCTGGGATGAAAAGCAAGGGAAGAAGACGCTTGTTATGAATCCACATTGAACCTTTCGATTGGGTTGGGTTGGGTTGGTTCTCTCAGAACACAAATATAAATTGGAATGTTTCCAGTTGGTTGTTTTGTTGAAGGTTAGAACAAAATATGTGAATGCTGTGCTTTTATTTGTATCCCTAGTCTGTGGTAGAAAAAAAAGCATTTTCCAGCCATAACAACTGCCCATAACAATACTGTTATTCTTTCCCTATAGCAATAAGTAAGAAGAAAACAGAGACGTGCATCATGAAATATGGGGCTAAACCTGTTTCTGGTGATATTCTCTCTCCCTCTCCCTCTCCCCCCCTCTCTCTCTCTCTTTCTATCTATTTCTGACACACACACACACACACACACACACACCTCTTTGCCCCTCTTCTTGTCCCTCTGAAATATCTGAAATCTGCTTTCACAAAATTTGGAGGGAAGGAATTTGCTTATGATGGAACTGCCACAAAAAATGGCCTATTCCACATCCTAACTTATTGGATTCCCTTGGACCTTGGAGGTCTTTCTAATTCAATCCCCTGCTTAAGCAAGAGACTCTATACCACTTCAGACAACTGGCTATCCAAACTCTTCTTAAAAATCTCCAGTGATGAAGCACCCACAACTTCTGAAGGTAAGCCATTCCACTGTAAGGAAATTTCTCCCTATTTTTAGGTTGGTTCTCTCTTTGATTAGTTTCCATCCAATACTTCTTGTTCTGCCTTCAGGTGCTTTAGAGCATAGGTTGACCAGCTTCCTCTTGTGACCAGCTTCAAATCCATACTCAGCTATAGAAACTTGCTGGCTGACTTTGGGCCAATTGCTTTCAACAAGCACTCACCTTGAGGAGTTGTAGATGGGAGAAGGGAGATCTATGTACGTCATCTTGTGTTTCTGAATGAAAATAAGAATATGAAACAAAAAAATTGTTTATTTTATCCATTCCAAATATTTTTGTCTACTTATTTACCTACATATCCACTTACCTATCAATAGGAAATATATTTTTGATGACAAAAACATCATTCTACTAGTCATATAAACTATACTTCCACGTAACACCAAAACAAATATATTGCAATAATATTCTGATAATAGTGCAGAAGGATTTTAAATTCTATTTCACTATCCCTCTCAAGACAATAATCCAACTGAAAACTCTGTTAATTCCACAGGAACATTTCTTTGTGTGGTTAATTTAAGCCATTTGCCTTTTAATTTTTAGCAGAAATAAGTTCATCATAACCTGCATGTTAGCGGGTCAAATTTAAGGCTTGCCATTGTGTAGAAAGCCTGGTCTGGAGATCAGCAGAAGGTCTACTATTATGGATCTATGATTAATTTTAAGGATCCCAGTGTCAGTATCACATTGCATAACACAGAGAAATAGTGCCAAGGCAGCCAAGATAGCATAGTTTCTGTTTGGACCTAGTGTAGTTTGCTATTCATTATATTAAAAGACAGGTACTGCAGATATTTGAATCAGCTACATCAGGACAGAGATCTTTCTGTTGCAAAAGCATCATAGCTGTCTTAAAGAAAATAGGGCCCATGTAATCAGTTTATGGAAGGTACAGAACCTCAGCAAAAGTGGATATCACAGCTGAACTTCGTCTCTTTAATCTTTCCTCTGGAGTCCTTTTTGTTTCCTTTGGCCTGCTGTGGTGGAGAGGTAGGCCTCACAAGCCTTCTGGCATCTAGCCCAAACTTTATGGGCCACTGGAGAGATGCATGGCTTGGTGCAGAAGTGCCCTGCGGCAGGTGTTAAAATATTGTTCCTGGTTCCTTGGTGGTAATCACTGCAAAACAATCCTGTCTGCTCTCGTCGTATCAACAAGCAGCTTTTCCCTGGCTGTTGCTAAGAGACAGGACACTTGCTTACAAGTTGCTTGGTGCCTCTGACTTCCATAATTTATAATTTATTATCTCAGCATCAAAATTTCTGTCCTTTTTTTAAATTTAATTTTATTTTGCCACAGAGCTGATAATCGTTAAAAGGTTGGGTGTCTAACAGCCCCATGGCTGCTCTTATAATACGCTTGCTTTTGTAAGGTTCAGAGAGTTGGTGAGGTGGGGGAAAAGAAAAATGCTATTATAAACTGCAGATGAATATCATTTTTGCCCATTAACTTTTTGCATTATATGACTGGCTAGGTCAATGGATTCCCTCAAGATTTCTTTCCTATTGAAAAACACGTTTCTGTCCAACGAAGAAGGAAATGAATTGAAATGATTTCAATTTAAGCAAGAAACAAGTCTTCTCTCACAGCTCTACACTTGAGCACCTAATGGCTGAACTCATCAATCCTACTTTCATGAATTTCAGCACTACAGGCATTTAACTAATGCCAGAAATTACCCATGTGCATTAATCTATTTTTTTGTGACTGCACACAGCTTACTTTACTAAAGTATCTTATACTTAACACCAGTTAAATGGGGGGAGGAAGACACAAGAATGGAAATAAGAATAATTTGAAGAGTTACTAAGTTGCAAAATAATTCTGACACAGTTCACTGGCTTAAAAGGAAACCTGGGGTCAGGGGGGCAGCGAGTTGATCAGTTTATTACCAAAATCCCTGGTGAAAATTAATAATACTATCCTGAAATTTGGGTTTATTTGGCTGTTAAATGACATTTATTCCAGTATGAAGCTGGCAAAGCTATACTAACTGGCATAAACTTCAATAATTGCAAAGTATCACCATCAAAGCAGTTTTAGAACTTTCATATTGTATCTATTTCTTGTAGTTGGGAACCAAAGTATAACAACTGGTTTAATTATCAACCATTGGAAAATCAGTTACTAGTTTCATTAAGCCAAAAGGAACCAGATTTAGCAACAACAGAACTTCCATGCTGGAACTGACAGTTTATACAACTAGGTATCCTTTATGTAAGTTGCAATGTAACTCCTAGAGCAACATGGCTTGGACTAATAACAGATGTACTACAACACATTTGGAAGACACTAAATTGCAGGATAATCTGACTGGATCTATATGTAGAGCAACACATAGCTTCTATTAATCTCTACACCAGGGGTATCAAACTCGATTTCATTGAGGGCCACATCAGAGTTATGTTTCACCTTGTGGGCCAGGGTGGGCAGGGCCGTGGTGGACATGGCCAGCATGACATCCCTCATGTTGGGGGGTGCCTGTGGGGACCTGAGCACTCTGCCAACAAAAACAGGCTCCCGAGTTGGGACGGCCTCCTGCAACCCTCTGCAAACAAAATGGAGCTTGGGGGTGTTGCATGCGGCCCTCAGAAGCTCCATTTTCAGCTAGGATGGCCTCCTCCAACCCTCTGCCAGTGAAAATGGAGCTTGGGAGGGCCACACGCGGTCCTCATGAGCTCTGTTTTTGCTGGCAGAGACACTGCAGGCCTGTCCTTCGCTGTTTCCAGGGTGGGGACGGGGGTGGGGCCAGTTACCAGGGTGGGCCCAGATCTAAGCACTCCATGGGCCAAATCCAGCCCCCAAGGCCTTGAGTTTGATACCCCTGCTCTACACTAAAACATCTGAAAATTTACAGCTAGAAGATGAAGGAAATAATTATTCTGTCTGTCTGTCTGTCTGTCTGTCTGTCTGTCTGTCTGTCAGTCATTTATCACATTTCTGAACTGCCTAACTCCTTCAGGGAGGGGTTGAGCAGTTAAAAATGTGAAGGGTGGGGCTCTCAGGGCTGTGTGTCCTCTGAGTTCCCCATATGGTGCCAAAGAACAGCATTTTAAATGCTTTGGGGAAGGCCAGGAGAGTGGGGTCCTATCTGACCTCTAGAGGGAGCATATTCTAGAGGATGGGAGCAGCAGCGAACGCTCAAAACCGCCAGTCAGAATTTTTTAATTCTTTAATTGATTGGGTTTGCATAGGGCCTTGGTGGTGCAGGCTATTAAACTCGTAGCACTTAGCTCCAGCTGCCTGCAATTAGTGCAGGCTCAAATCCCACCAGGCTCAAAGTTGACTCAGCCTTCCATCCTCTCAGGGTAGGTAAAGTGAGGACCCAAGATTGTTGGAGGCAATAAGCTGACTTTGTAAAAATGCCACTGGGGGGAGGGGAAGCCCTAGTAATAGGCAGGCATATACAATGGAATGAAGGCTATTGCTAAGTGCATTGGGTTGTGTCCCAAAAAATTGTAAGCCTCCCTGAGTCTTTGGAGAAGGGCGGCATATAAATGTAATTAAAAAAAATCATCCCTACATGATTGGGTGTGATGGGCTGATATAATGGGAGAAATTATTCTCAGTCCAAACCAAACCAATCCAAACCAATGTTAATGCCTTCTGTCTTGTTGCAAGGTCCTATTCCAATGCCATGTCCATTTCCAGGTTACAGAGTTCCAGTCAGCTACTACCCTCTTTTGCCATAGGAATTCAATAGGGGACGGAGGGAGAACTAGAAATTCCTTATTGCTTCTTTCAAGAGTCTGATAGTAGCCTTCAAATACAGATGTTTCCTCAAGAAGCAGTCTCCCAGTTTAAAATGTAAGACAATGCTAGGAATTTAAGAAAACACAACCACAGTGATTTTGTGGTTGCTTCAAAGACACATTAAAATCCTTTACTGAGCATGAGGGTAGGGTAGCTAATATTCAAGGTCCTTTCAGCTCCTATAATTTTATAATACTGAATATTATTGAAATCTAATGCTGTTTCTTTCTTTGCTTGTTTTTTCTAAACAATTACAGCTTCTTGTGTTTCTGATTCTTGCAGTTCAAAACCAAAGAAATATTTCTTTTGTCCCCTGAGCTTTAGGCAAATTCATTCCATTGAGTAAACTTAAGTTCTAGTATTCTAAAAGAGCATTTAAAAAAAAAGTTGCTTAAATGGTCAGACAGCTGTACAGCTTGGAGTGGCTACATTATTTGCACCAAGCACAAATAGTTGGTTAAAACAATCTCATAAAAATATTCCATGCTGCTTTAGTCAATGCCAGGATCGTAAATTAACCATTCCCAATATGAAATATGGAAAGGCAGAAACTGGTCCAAATGGGAAGCAATTTCATCTCTATGCTAAAACAAAACAAAGCAAAATAATTACTCCAGATATTGTCACAGGAATAGAATCAGATGTGTTTGCTTTGGGATAAAGAGAAACTAAATATATAATCAGGCATTTCTCCAGCCTGTTTAGAGGTGCGAGCAGAGAAAAGAAGCAGGGAAAGATGTCTGAAGCTGTAGTTCAGAATGGTTGGCAAAGATGAGGGAGGCTTTGAAAAGGAGTTAAGTGTACAACATACATCCTAAGAGTAAACTGGATTCATTTTCCAAGTGTAAATTCTTGTATTGCCAAAATATACATAATCTGTATACAAAAAAGGAAGTAATAGCAATCTGGACTCAAGAGAGTATCATATTTTTAGAGTTCATAATTCACTGAATTCCAAAGAGGGTTAGGTGCAATGAGTATTCAGCATGCAGACTGAGTAAAAAATTCTGAGTTCCTGTGGCAAAGATGGTAGTAGCTAAATGGCAACGTGTAACCTGGAAAAGGACATAAACAAGAACATTCCATATTGCAACATATCTCTCTGACTGAAATATATTTAGGCCTCATCTGAACATAGATGATCAGTAGGATTTACCTCTACTGTTCTTCTAAGTATTTAAGATAGTGTACTGAGCATGTCTATGACTGTAATATAGATTGACTTGATAAAACAGCATACATAGTATTTATTCCCTTCTTCAATGTTATCTTCTCCACAATCTGTGAGATACAATGGAATGAGAAACGCCAACTGCCTCAAAATCACCAGTGGACTTGCATAGCTCAGATTAGATTTGCACCCAGGTCTTCCCAGCCCTTGTAACCACCCCAACAACTCTGAAACATGTGCTTTATCTAAAATATCTAAATTAAAATAGCATAGATTGCTAGGAGGTAGAACATTGAAAAGATGATTAATTAGGTATCATGAATGTATTGGTCACCCAAACCCAACAATTATAGGTAACCTACAATTAAAAGGATTCTTTCAAAGACAAAAAAGAGACCATGAGCAGCACAAAAACAAACAGATAGCAAACACCATCTCAACTCCCAATCCAACAGGGCTTCAACATTTATCCTCTTCCAAAGCCTGGGAGAAAAGTCAGATTTTTAATATCTGCCTAAATATCATAAGTGTGGGACCCATCTGGGGGATATCTGGATATTCTCAGGAGTGGGTGTTAGATTTGCATGAAGAGTCAGACGCGGAGTGCTTCAGTGAAGAGTTTATTAGTGACTACAGCTCATAACAGACCCGATTTGGCTGGGCTGCGGCTGCTACTTATAGCCAGCAACCACAGTTGCCAGCCAATCAGAGTGCAGGGTTTTCCTGCACTTTTTAAACCAATCATTTCTGACATTTTACAAGAACAGTTCAAACTTAACCAATGACATTCAAACCTGCATACATAACAGGGGGTACTATTCCAAAGGGTGGTGCCTCAGCAAAAAAGGTTACTTTAATAGTTGAAAAACATTGGATTACTATGCTTGTTATTGCAATACTTTGCCTTAAGCTGGGTGACACATTCATTGCCTCTGATTTAGTGCTGCCTTTATGAAAGATTTAGTACTGCTTGGGATATTAGCTGGAGACAATATCTGATACCTTCTGTCTGTGAACAGGTGCTTGACCATTGAACAATGGTGTCACTCTTCAAAAAACAATGGATATATTATAGTAAAATAAAATCCACTGGGACATAGTAGTTCTCAGGAAAAAAGTAATTGTTACCTAACCCAATATTACCTTCTCTTGAAGGTTTTCTTATCCTTGGTCCCTATTCCAGTTCTGCTACCTATAATATTTTTTTTCCTAAGATTGAATTTTGAACTTGCTACATTCTGATAATGTACTTCATTGCATGATGTCTTCCTTTGAACCACATCTTTTGGTGATTTTTCATCTTACTTCACTGTGACACAAGAAAAACTTTCTAAGGTCTTGGAAATGAGGGTATTGTTTCATAGAAAGTAAGGGTTGGCAGGAACTTTATTTCCATCTCCTTATTTATTTTCAGTCGCAAATCCCTCCTTTTGTCAATTGTTCTGCTGTCCCTTTTGTTTTCTTATTTTTATTACTGACAGAACTAAAAGACCCTTTTTTATATTTTTAGCTTCCTTCCACAAAAGTTCCTTTGGTGCTTTAGTCTGGCCAATTCTCTAATTTATTATGAAGAAATCTGTATATTTCCCACTCACTTGAACTGGCAACATAACTGCAATGTAATTCAATGTCAATGTCACTTTGGAGAAAAACCAGCCTAACTTCAAACATATGTTGATGATAATTGATTAATAAGGCATCTTAGCTGGCACACAGCATAGTGATAGTTAGTCAACACCTACAGCCCCATTTTCAATCTAATAATAATTATTATTTTCAGTTACTTGGAGCATATGTAGGTTACTTATAAAGAAATATTGACAGACATTAAACTACCTAACAAAATATTGCAGTACAGATCACAAATAATTATGTATCATTTTCTACAATTAATATAGAAATAATTCAAAATTCATAGTGATTTTCCCTTGGATTATGAATTCAATAAATTTATTGAACATCAGTACCAAAATAAAGTAGATTTTTGAGTACTGAACAGTGCTTGCACAGTAAAATTTATAGAGGGTCACATAAGTGATATGAGCTGTATAGAAATGTGATGAATAAATAAAAATAAAATATATCCACCTCTTGATAAATTGGGACCATTTGAGGAAGAACTCATATGATTAAGAATATAAAGTAGCACATACTGTAGTTCACTATATAGATTTACTTAACGCACCATGTGAAGTTTTGGGTATGGTATTATCAGTGTATGTTAGAAAACTAAAAGAAATGAGTGAAAAAGAGACAATAATTCCTTGATGCCAGCAGGAATTGTAAGGTATATTGTTAATTGCAAGATACATGTATCTTGAAGCTCTCCAGGTTTTTACTACAATATAACTATGTGCAGCTATACTGTACTATAATCCTTCATCCTTAGTGTTATGTATGTAGGTTTGAATGTTATTGGTTTATTTGAACTGTTCTTGTAAAATGTCAAATGGTATTGGTTTAAATAGTGCGGGAAGAAACCCTGCACTCCCATTGGCTGGCAACTACGGCTGCAGGCTATAAGAGGCAGCCGTAGCCAAACCAACTCGGGTCCATTCGAGCTGTAGTCACTGAATAAACTCTTTGCTGGAACTCTTCGCGTCTGACTCTTCATGCAGACTTAACACTTAGCTTTCTTGTTTAGGAAAACCTCACACATGGGTATTTAGGCATCATTTTCACTGTATTAGCAAAGATTGTGTCCTTTCTTTAAAAAAAAACCCATAGATGAACTTTTCTAAACAAGATGTCTAGGGGGAAGAATCCGTTCCCCCTTGCCTGCTCAACAGAATGGTCCAAATCTAGATGTACAGAAAAAAAAGACAGTGCTTAAATTGTCCAGAATTTGTCCAGAATTTGAGCAGTACAGTTAGATACAGAGCAAAGAGAGGAAGAAGCAAGGATATGGGATAACACAAAGAAAGTGGTAATATAAAAGCCAAAAGTAAATGGAGGCCAAAAGTGAACACCTGCATTTATATGGATTCTGCCTTCTCTTTTGATCAAGATTAAGAATTGATGATTTAATCCAATAATTTTTAGATGGAACTAGTGATTGTATTGCAGCAGTTTAAAAGCTGCTGTTTTATTTTCCTTTAAGCTTAACTAAACAATTATGCTGGTTCTTTTTCACTAGCCTTTTAAAATTCCAAATCTTGCATGTGGGCACACTCTGGCTGAGCCAGAAGGGAAAAAGAATCTGAGGTGAGCTCCCATTGCTAATTTAGCTAAAATCCACCTGTGAAAACATACAAAAGTATCCAGGGGGCTGTCTTCAGTTGCACACACTCAGGTGTGTCCACAGTCTAATCGGCTGCTTTGTCTCTGGGCCTCTGCCAAAAATCTAATGAGTTCTTCTACCACAAAAAATCAATGCCTGCTGAACAAGCTAAATCTGGGGCTAGGGGAAAAAAATCTTAGTTAAAGCTGGCGCAACATTATCTGTATACCATTGCACAATTCAAAAGTGACTTCAAAAATACATTTCCCATAACTCATGAGTGCATTCCCTATAATCAAATAGCTAACATTTGTAAAGGGGCCAGGCAGATTCAACAAACATAGGGAGCAACTTGTGCTTATTTTGAACCTCAGCATAGGCAAGGAAAGGCAATAATGTTTCTTTGGACCGTGACACTGAGGCATCCCTACCCACCAACTTGTAAATAAAGGATGAACAATTGTTTCATATGTTCCAACATGCTCTTCTATCTTTAACTGTAAACATTAGTTGCCAGACTATAATTATAATCAATCTTGCTCCTCTTTTTTCTTCTCAGTTAGCTGGGATTAAGTTGCCAGATCAAAATGCTGCAGATCAACTAAACTTATCCTTGCTTTATGTCCCTAAAGTAAATTAAGATAATGCTGGACCAAAGTAGACAACAGCCTACAATGAATCAGGCTGAGACAAACATGTTCTGCTCAGCCCCCCCACCCTTCACAATTGCTCAGCTATGCTGTCTATCTTTTGCCAACATTTACAAGACTGCTTTCTCTGAAGGAGTGTTAAGTTTGTCACTCAGAATGCCCAGCTTTGCAATTTGACCGATCTGTGTCACTTGATACCTTGCTACTATGTCAAGAGAAGATGCCACCAGCTTTGGTTGTGGCAGACATTATATAGAAACTTGTTGGGTCAAGGTGAGCTTACCTTTGTCATCTCACTGAGAACATTGTAACATTATAACCCCCCCTGTACAAAGTAATACACTTGAAGACTTGATTAAATCTATAGTTCCTCAAAAATATGACAGCTGACATTCTGAGAAGTGTTAAGACATCAACACTGCTCTAGTTGCATTGGTGCCACTTGGCTGTTGGGTACCATAAAATCTCAAAGCACTGTGTGTCAAGCAATGGAAGGGAGGGAGGGAGGGAGGATTAAATTCAAAACATTTGGTTAATTTAAGACTACATTACCTGAACATTTGCCTGTTTTTACATAGATTCACTTAGACTGTAGGAATGCTTTCATTGGAGTTCGCCTTCCTATGAAGCTAGAATAGGATTTATACCACACTAGGCTTTCTCAGACACTGTTGTGTGTAAATGCCTTAGGCTCATCTGGACCAGTTTTCATTTATAAAATGAAGATTTGGCACTATTTTTGGCCTTTGCTGCTTTAGTCAGTGTTGTTGGTTTTCTAATTGATACTGACTCTTCTAGATCAGTTCTTTTTCATCTGGGTTTTCAAATGAGGGTAGGGAGGGGAGTTTTTTAGACTATGGTTTTTATTATTTTTAGCTTTTAATTGGGTTTCTTATTTAATATTTTTTTAATTGTATATCTGTATTGTTTTATGATTGTATGCCGCCCCAGTCCTTCAGGAGATGGGGCGGGTTAGAAATCCAATCAATCAATCAATCAATCAATCAATCAATAAATTTGTCATTTTGTTACCATATTTCAGAAATCTCCTTTCTACCTATTATTGTTAGACACTTTGAGGTAAGTATTCACTATTTGGGATAGAACTTTTTTTTTACTTATTGAAAATTGGGACAAGAAACCCCCAAATTCAAAGCAGGAAAGTGACAGTTGGCAAAATTGTATCCCAGTTGGGAAATTAGGGAGATAATGTGCCAGTCTTTGTTTCACACTAGCCTGAAGGGAGATGGCATTGAATAAAGTAGGGATAGGCAAGCTTTTATGACTGGGGGTGGGAGGAAAGAGAGGGAAGGGGTCACACTTTCATGTTTGAATATTCAATCCTTCAGAAGTGCAAGAGATATATTGATAGTATGGGCACACGGAACTTTTAAAATTTGCTGTCCTACTTTTTTGTGTGATTGGGGAAGGTTGGATTTATCTTAAAAAGTAAAACAAAACAGTAAAGCTAATAGAAGATGAACACCTCATTATTATATTTATCTGCCCCCAAATCACAGCAGCACTGACTGTGGGGGAGGGAGGACTGGGGAGGGGCGAGGCCTGCAGATTTCAAATACCCATCCTTGCAAAAGAAATGATAAAATGCTTACATTGACCCAAGTGGCTATCTTGTGGTGAGGTTGGCTATAGCAAAAAATCTGCTGACATTTCTCTATTGTGCTAGGAAAGTTTGAAAACAAATACAAAACATGTACATAAAATCAGTACACTTTGCAGCAAGTTGAATCTAACATTCCATATTAAGTCTATCCACATTTTATATATATTAGGGGTTATTGCAAAATTATGTGTATGTGTGTATGTGTGATAATTGAGTTTAATAAATTAATAAAAAAGCAAACAGAATTTATAAATAAATTATAAATAAAGCTGTGTAAGTAAAGGAAATGAATCAAAATACATGTAGGTTTCTAAAATTATCTTTGGAGTGGGTAGGCGATTTTAAAAATACACCTTTGCTAAAAGAAATTGACAAATCAGAATAATGCAAGCATGTGCAGGAATAATTTATTTATTTATTTATTTATTTATTAATTCGACTTATATGCCGCCCCCTCTCCGAGGACTCGTGGCGGCTTACAATTAAAATACAACAATAAATAAATAAATTTAAAAAGTATTAAACAATTAAGCCAAATTAAAATTTAAAACCCCTGATAAAATAACCCCCGCCCAAGAGAATCAGCACAGCCCAGATTGTAAAAAGAGCCAAGTTTTCAAATCATGGCAGAAGGTGCGAAGATCGGGAGCCAAACAGAGCTTAAGCAGAAGAAGATTCCACAAAGTGGGAGCTGCCATAGAGTAGATATATGTATTAGATATATAGAAGGTACTTTCTTTTCAGTCATTCTGTCTTAGCTTCACCCCAATATAAGTTTTTAAAAAAATCATCAGATATTTCCCTATTAGTGATTTCTAAATACATTCAACAAATGGGCAAAACAATAGTAATGAGGATTGCCTTCAAGAATGGCTGTTTGATGCAATGAAGACAAAGGAAACCAGATGCTATGTGGGGAAATCACTATAGGATGGCTAATGATTTTAGTTCCATTGGGTAAAACAGACCTACATGGGTATGAAGTTCAGAGAATATCTGAAGATAATCTCAATTCCATCACATTTATTTATCATATTTATGGTGGACAACAGAATGCCTTTAGATGAGATGGGTGGGACATAAATCAAATCCAATCAATCAATCACAGTGCTGTGTTTTGCATTGGAAGATGAATATTTGGTCACTTTGAGAATGCTTTATGAGAGTGAGAGTATTTTATTGAGAGTCAGTGTAATACAGTGGTTAAGTAGTGGGGAGAGTCACAGTGGATTATTGAAACATGCTTTACACAGGACTGACCTTGAAGACCATTTGGCAGCTACATCTGGTACAGAACACAAAGACATGCACAGTATTGGCTGTTCCTAGGTTTGCCCATATGACACCTTTTTCACATGACATGTACCGGTTCCCAGTTTCCTCCTGTATGCAATTCGTGGTGATGATTATCGCTTTTAAATCCCTATATGATAGTGGTATGATAGTGGTCCCCAACCTTTCTGGCTCCATGGACCAGCAGTAGCAGTGATGGCAGTAACAGTGGGGGGAGGGGATGGTTTTGTGTGTACAGTCTAGCTCCTGCATGTGCAGGGGTGGGATTCTCCTTGTGTAACAACCAATTCGCTAATCCCGCACATGCCTAACGTGTGCTGTGTGTGCATGCACAGCTATCACAATTACTTACCTTCAATATTATTTTGGGGAAGTAACACAGCTCTGCCGCATGAATCAACTGAGCAGATACAGGTGAGTACAGTGCAAGGACAGATGGACGGGCCCACATGATCGTAGGATCAAACTGGTTTGGAGCCAGCTGATCATCACAGCTAGGGGTTCGCCCGAACCAATCCAAACCAGAAGAATCCCACCCCTGTGCGCATGCACAAATGAAGCCTTGTGCACTCACCCACCACTTGCATGTCCTAGCTCCTAATAGGCTGTGGCCCACTACTGGGGGTTGGGAACCCATGCTGTATAGCACAGGAGCTAGTTATTTGTGGGACTGTCTATCCCAGAGAGTATTATCAGATTGGCTAGGATAAGCATGGTCCCAGTCCCTTCCTGGAAATCTTGCCAGAAAATAGAATCTTGGAAGCATATCTTTTCTGTGGATGCTTCTAACTTATAGTGACTTGATAGGCCCTCACCCTTTCAGCCTTTCAGAATAGCAATAACAATAACATAGCAATGGCACTTAGACTTATGTACTGCTTCATAGTGCTTTACAGCACTCTCTAAGCAGTTTACAGTGTCAGCATCAGCATATTGCCCCAACAATATGGGTTCTCATTTTACCAACCTCACAAGGATGGAAGGCTGAGTCTGCCTTGAGTTGGTCAGGATTGAACTTCTGGTAGTGAAATGCAGAGTCAGCCTGCAATACTGCATTTTAACTACTGTACCACCACAGCTTGGGATAGAATGAGGATGTCTGTAGCTGACTCTGGAGCATCACAAGGGGATAACTGAGTTGTTTTGATTTTGTTTTACGGTTTTATGGGATGATGGTTGATGATTTTATATGTCGCTGAGTTGCATTGTTGTTGTTTCATTGTTGTGAGCTGTCCAAAGTTGAATTTAAGATTGGAAGCCATATAAATCTTTTAAATAAATGTATGCATAAAGGAATCAGTCTTCCCTCAGCACGAAGGCTCATGTGATGACTGAGCCAGTTATCCTCTCCAGCCCAACCTTCCTAAATTGGCTGTTATTAGGAAGACAAAATGAGGGGTATATTGTATAAGCTGCCTAAACTCCTGAGGGAAACCCAGGATGTAATTCAAATTAAAGGAATGACATGGACCAGAAACACTGAGATGTATCAAAACTACTTCATACAGTAGGCATGGATTTATGTGCCTGACCTTGCCTACATTATTCTAAATTATTCTAAAATGTTTTAATTTCTCTAAGCAAAATTTTATATACAAGGTTTGGATGAAAAACTGAGATGCAGAGATTGATGAGATAGCCCTAGATACTTTCCAATTTTCTTGTTTTTTTCCCCTCCTACAGAAACACAATGTAGTTGCTAATCTTTATGCATCATTGCTACGTTTATCCCTAATAGAAGGTAAAGCATACCTGTATGATAGCTGTCCCCAATCTTTCTGGCTCCATGGACCAGCAGGAGCAGTGGTGGCAGTAACGATGGGGAGGAGGGGAGGATTTTGTGTGTGCAATGTAGCTCCCACACATGCACAAATGAAGCATCGTGCACTCACTCACTACTTGTGCGTGCCAATTCTCAGATGACTGTAGCCCACAAAAATAACAATGTCTTTCTTCAAGAAAATTTTGAACTAAAGTACATGGGACACAAACCGCCCAAAAAACCTTATAAAAGAAGAAGCCTGTTAGTCTTTTTTAATTATCGTATTCAAGTCCCCCTGCTCCATTCTCCCATTAGAAGACACAATTACAAATGTTTGCCATTTCATTTATTACCTCCCAAATCTGTGCATAGGTTTTTTAGGGCCAACTCAAAATACTGATTCTTTTTATTTTGTTTTCTGACAGAGAATCATGTTCTTTGTTGGCTGCTGAAGAGCCAAGTGTGTTTTGGCAATATGTAGGCCTGGATGGAAGCCATGAAAGCAACTCTTCTAGAGTCACAAGGGCCCAAAGGATTAGAGATCAATGGATTTAGTTATCTGGTCAACTCCCTCTGTTTCTCTGTGCTATTAATGGGCTTTTACAATTGTTAAAGACATCTAAAGTTCTCTTGCTTAAATTCTGTTGAACAAAGGAAGGCTTACATTTCCGTTGAACACTCTCAGGAAGAATTCCAGTCTTTTCTAAAAACTTTTCACATTGTGATCCTAGTGTTAAAAATCATTGCAGAAGGAGGAACTGTGAATTGTTTTCTTATTGTTGACCCACTCCTTGGCTACTAAAAGCAGAATGTTTTATAAGCTATCCCACCACTATTTTTCCATCTCAAATTAAAATCTGAGGCATAGAATAATTGCTGACATTCAGTTCTTGGCTGCCAAAGCAGTTAGTCCACCCTGGAGCCAAAGGGAGAAAAATTAAGGAGGACCCAATTTCTCTGGAGTTTATAAGTCTTTTACTATCATTTACATAATTTTATGGTGGTAGTTGACTACAATGTATTACATGGAAATAAAGAAGAAAAATTATGCAACAGGGAAAAAAATCTGAGAATAAAGGAAATCTGGCAGAGATCAATAGGCTTTTTAGTTCAAAAGCATCTCTAGTTTCAGTGAAGAACTTGCACGGTAATTTTATTTGAGCCCTTAGACCAACTCAGAATAATTAGGTTGAAATGCATGGAAAAGTAACAACAGCATTAAAGAAGATAAGCAAAGAGGCATGGCTGATAAAACTATGGAATTTCTTCTGGAGTAGAAAACTTCATTGCAAATGAAAAAAATATAGCCTTGTTCATGTTAAGTGGAAAAGGTTTCAAAAAGCTTAGTTTATATAAAAAGAAGTGAACAATAAAAAAAAATAGTAATCCTCTCCTTCCTAAACCAACAGCAAGAAATTATATAGCATTGAATGAGGAACTCTGCTTAAATACACTTATTCTACCATAAGTACAGAATTATGGCTTCCTGAAACTTCCTTGTTCACCCTGCTGAAATAATGAAGAAAAAACTAAAAGCAGCTTCTGTGACTTTATTTTTATTATCTAGTCCCAATTCCTCTAAAAATTGTAATGTTTATTATGTTTTTGGTTAGGGGATAGTGCTATGAAAATGGAAGGGCATTCCACTCACAGCATTTTCACAAAATAAAAAGTCTCTCTGGAGACCGATGTAATATTTAAGCTTTGGTTCCATTTTTTTAAAGTTGTTCTAACACACCTGTGCTAGTATCTGCAGCAGTTCAAATACAATTTTGATTAGTATTCAGGCTCTCTTCTCTAGACTAGTCTTAGCTGTCATAAAATAGACACTGCCAGTTCTCACAGTAGATACTTCTTTATACTAACATAAAACCATGACACTGCCTCTAACATTTCTTGAATTTTTCTGAGTCTCTGAAGAAGTCTTACAACTCTTCTTAATCATTGGTTATACAGAAAAGAGTCCCAAGTGAGTCAGCAGGGAGATTTGACCTGTACCCAAGTACAAAACTGAGAATATAAAAAGGCCAAACTATGTGTACAGAACAGCATCATAATTCAGAAGACCCACCCCCCAAAATCACAGGTGATTAGGAGGTGATTAAGTCACAGGTAATTAAGAAAAGAACTTAGACTTCTTATTTTTTTGCCAGCCTTGAGCAGCTTCAGATGGTGAAGAGGAATTTGCCCAAGGAAGTGATGAGAAAAATAAAAAATGAAATGCAATTGTTAAGACTGGCGATTGTTATGTAATCTTTTTTAAAATTATTATTATTCACATTTATATGCCACCCTTCTCCGGAGACTCAGGGCAGCTTACAATCTTTGGAGCACAATCCAATGTGCTCAGCAACAGCCTTCATTCTATTGTATATGCCTGCTTATTGCTAGGGCTTTTGCCCCACCCCCCCAAGCAGCATTTTTACAAAGTCAGCTTATTGCCCCCAACAATCTTGGGTCCTCAATTTACCTAACCCGGGAGGATGGAAGGCTGAGTCAACCTTTAACTGACTTTAGGTTTGTTTTTAATAGTTCTCCCTCTCAGGTTTAAGAAAATGGTAACTGAGAAAGGATTAAGATTTCCTGTCCCGATTTTGACTAAATCATTTAACCCTTTAAGAAAGACTCTTTAACTTCACCACCACATTTTTGGGTAAAGCTGATTTAATAGTTTAATGATTTAATAGTTTTGCAAGTGGAGCAAAAAATGTTAGGAATCCAGATTTCCCAATTTACTTCCACATTTTAACCTGTTATAATTTTGATAAAAAATGAAAGAGAAATTCAAGTGATATTTTTAGCTTTTTAATGCATCTCAGAAAATGAATGTAAAGATGGGCATAGTACTGGTTTCCTGTTAATTTTCTCAAAAAAGAAGGAAAGAAATCAAGAAATTCCCATGTGCTTAATCTTATCTATCATGGGTTGATTGAAAACATCTGCAGTACCCTTTGTTTGTTTTATTCCTACCCCATGTAAGCATAAACTCTCCATTCCATATGGCAAGCAGGATTAAATGGTTGGCTTTAGTAGTTACTGACTTCATGCACACACACACACCTCATTCTCCATTTCATTGCATATTTAATCCAGTTGCTGCTAAGGAAAGAGATGAAAACAAAGGAATTCTTAGGAATTTGTCACCAGGTAGGGCTCAGCATAGAAATAGGAGGCCATATCAGTTCTTTTACAAGGAACACAATTTTATATAATAAAAAACTTATTTCTCCCCTTTCAGCACATCTTTGTTAAGAAATGCTCCTTGAGTTTCAATGTGGATCATATTCATTTATTAAAAGAATACAAGTGAGCAAATAATACCAAAACTTGGCCATTTTCTTTCATAAAGTATTCCAGTACAGAATATGCCAGTGTGAAAAAGAGTGTCTCCTTATTCAGTCACTACAATGAAAGATATAGCCAAGGCTGGTTGTGTAAATTTATTTTTTAAACACAATTTCTTTATTACACATTAAGCTGATTTAGGCCAGCCTTGTCTTACACTAATCTTGCAAAATTTGGCTTGCCTCATAATAGTTATGGTATCGTCTCACAGATTTTATAGATAGAATTGGAAAGGACCTTGGGGGGCTTCTAGTCCAATTCTATGCCTCAGCAGGAGATCCTATACCATTATGGACAAATGATTGTCCAATCTCTTATTAAAAACCTCCAGTGATGGAGCACCCACAACTTCTAAAGGCATACCATTCCACTGATCAATTGTTCTCACTGTTAATAATAATAATAATTTATTAGACTTGTATGCTGCCCTCTCGCCCTAAGGACTCAGGGCAGCTAACAATATAAAACCCATTACAAATTTACAATAAAAAGAAATTAAACCAAATACAAGCCTAACAATTAAAATTCAATTAAAATTTAAAAACCCTCTAAAACAACCCCTCCTCCCCTTGGTTAGTCCAGACCAGCCTGCTGAAAGAGCCAGGTGTTAAGGTCATGGCGGAAGGAGCAGAGATCGGGGGCCAAACGAAGGCTCAAGGGGAGTTGGTTCCACAGGGTGGGTGCTCCCACAGAGAAGGCCCTGCCCCTGGGCACCGCCAACCGACAATGTTGGGAAATCTTGGTTAGTTCCAAGTTGTATCTGTCCTTGATGAGATGCCCTAAGTTGTTTTGGAGACTATGTTGACCTCTCTTCTCTGTGACTGCTATCATCTCACCTCTAGTCAGTGGTGGGATTCAAAAAATTTTACTACTGGTTCTGTGGGTGTGGCTTGGTGGGAGTGGCTTGGTGGGGTGGCAGGGGAAGGATACTGCAAATTCCCTATTCTCTCCCCACCCCACTAACCTACTTTCCAGCTCTGTTCTCCTGTGCAGGGCAACCAAAGATCGGCTGGGACTTTGGAGACAGAGATTAGATGGCAGGGCTGACTGGCAGGATCAGTCAGAGATGGTATTTGCCGGTTCTCCAAACTACTCAAAATTTCCACTACCGGTTCTCCAGAACTGGTCAGAACCTGCTGAATACCACCTCTGCCTCTAGTCCTTCTCTTCATTAGACTATACATACCCAATTCCTGCAACCATTCATCATGTTTTAGCCTCCAGCTTTCTAATAATCTTTGTTACTTTTCTCTGTACCCTTTCCAGAGTTTCAATATCTTTTTATATTGTGGTAACCAGAACCGGATGCAGTATTCTAAGTGTGGTTTTATGAAAATATTATAAAGCAGTACTAACAATTCACGTTACCTTGATACTGTCCCTCTGTTGATGCAGTTTAGGACTGCATTGGGTTTATTGGCATCTGATCTTGAAGCCATTACCTAGGCAAAAGGGGTTGAAATATTTTTCAATCCAGAACTGAAAGTGAATGTAATATAGAACAATGAGATAACATGCAGAAGCAGGTAGATAGGTGCCTGCCTAACTCAGTGAAGTTTAAGGAGCATAGCATAATTGGACTCACGGGATTCTGTTACAGCTAATCTCAATAAAAGTACTTTCAACCTTCCTGTGATGTTGATTTTCTGATCTACCTAGTGCAGGGGTCTCCAAACTTGGCAACTTTAAGACTTGTGGACTTCAACTCCCAGGCTGGAGAATTCTGGGAGCTGAAGTCCACAAGTCTTAAAGTTGCTAACTCTGGAGACCTCTGATCTAGTGGGATGGACAATCATGAACAGGGCTATGAGAGATGGAACCTTAGATAGGGCTATCAAGCTGAGCTTCAGAACTAAAGATATTGTTAGTTGCCATATATGATCATCCAGATTTTTGCAAATGTTAGTTTTGTAATCTACTGTATATGACACAGTCTATGCCTCTCAAAATAAAGCAATATCTATGTGTTGGGGGTGTGTGGTATCTTAACATTATGACTCTGTTGCCAGGCACTGTGCTCCTATTGTTAGATGTTTGAAAGACGTCTATCTACAGAATAGAGATCCAGTTCCATTTTAGACTTAGTAGACAGATGGTTTGGAGTATTGTCTGTAACAGGAATGATCCCAAAAATATTGGGTGTGTGGGGGTCCAAATATTCTGCACCATAGCTTAGCATTGTCTGAAAGGGAAAATATAATCCCTAATGAATTGCATGGCCAAGAATAGATCAAATGTGATACAGCTGCAGCTGATTAAATGTGAAAGGCTTCTTGTTTGGTGCACTAATAAATTACAGCAACTTTTCTGGGCATGTTTTTCTTTCCTGACTCTGTAATATGCAGAGGATTTAATTCTGAATATTTGTCAACAGCTCACTCAAACAGCAAATATGGAAAACTTCTGTCCATACCTGTTTTCATTGCTACTGTTGCTTGGAGGCCCAAGTTAATGCAGGGATATGTGGGTCTTTCCCTTCATTTGAAAGCATGTTTTTCTCCACTATTCTTTCTCATAGCACTCCCCAAAGGATTGTCTGTATCTGTCCACAGTGACTGATTTACACACTACATAGACTTGGGAAGCATAGAGATGCATCATGCATAACACTGCTTTGGCACAGATGAGGGATGTGTACAAATTAATTCCCATGATATTTATGGGAGACTTCACTTACACATAGAAATGATAGATCAGTGTTTCTCAACCTTGGCAACTTTAAGACGGGTGGACTTCAATTCCCAGTATTCCCCAGCCAGCCATGGCTGACTGGAGAATTTTGGGAGTTGAAGTCCACCCGTCTTAAAGTTGCTAACTTTGAGTAGCACTCAGATAGATAGCCAGACAACCAGACAAATTGACATATATTGATATTAATCTCATTCTCTGCTGGCATAATGACTGGCTTTAAAAAATGTGTGAGGAGTTTAAAAACTCAGGCTGCAATTCCTATGCCAAACCCTCAATCTGATCCTTTGCTTTCAAGGTGCCAGGACAACCTCTGGCTGTGCATGACTCAGTCAGACCTCCCACAGCCAAGCCATTCTAGAAAATTCTGCCCTTGGATTCTTGGTTTAGCCTTCACTTTCTCTCCTGGTTCTTATTAACTTTGCGGCTTTTCTGGCTTTCCAGGCAGTCCTCTGACTGAAAATCACTGCTGTCCAAGGTGGCCTGACTTGCTAGGGCTGCATTTGTTCAAAACAGTGGGGAAGGGATTCTTTCTTAGTCACTTTAGTTGTGGGGGTAGTATGAAAGATAGCTTTGCTCCACTTTTCAGAAAATGTGCAATTATGCCGCTGAAATAATATGCAAGTATTTATTCTGCTCCTCTGCAAGATGCTAGGAGAAAAGAGGCTAAATGATCAAATGCCACATGATTTTTCTTACACACATCTAAAGAAATCAAGGAATTCTACTAAGGCAACACACATTACTTGAGGGAGTAAGATGCTTGCCGTGTTTTCTTTTATGAGAATTAAGACTGATATTTAATACTAATCTCCCAACCCACAATTTCTATCCCGCCCCCAGTTGTCTCAATGATAGAAAGCAATAAAGGAAGAGTTTGCTGTAGGAGAGGAGAGCATTAGAGAGAAGTTTCTGCTGAGTTTGTTTTTTTATTTAAAAAAATTAATACATTTTGAAGATGTGTCCACTGCCAATTTCCCATGTGTGGGTGGCACATTTTAGTACCTGCTGCTCATTGTCATCACCAACTTCAATCAAGTTTCATCGACAAATTAACCCTGAGGAAGATTACCTCAGAAATTAAGATGTCCTTTTCTTTCTCCAAAAACCACACCCGTCGCTCACTCCCTGACTGATTTCACAACAGTTTGGGCAGCCACTTCAATAAATGGAAGGTAAATGTATTTAACTAGGACAGCAGTGCAGACTGCCAAATGCCGACATACGTGGGAGCCAGCTTATCTGTTGTGAGGGCAGTTCTTAAAGCACTTACAAGGCTTTTTACTTTTCTGCTAATAGCAAAAAAATGTAGTTTCATCATGCTGTGAGATACTACATATTCAGTTCATAAGGGTGTAAATCCATTGTCCCAAGATTCAGACTGATGTTGATATAATGAATTTGGAGTCATTTGACTAAGGGCCAGCAGTCCTATTAAGCACAGTGAAGCATTCACCTCAGCTGACCCTTACTGAAGGGCAAAAGGAACAATGGTGAAATGAGGGTATAGAGGTATGCATACTTTATTGGTGTTCTGAGATATAATGGATATTGAGGGAAAACATCATATCGCCTTTCTCCTTGGGCAGGAAAAATCTATTTGGCCATCCTTGGGCAATATCTGTGGGGATTATTCTGCTGTGTATCAAAACAGCCTTTTAAAAAATTATATCCCTAGCAATATGAAATACTGTGTAAATAGCATTTTAATACACAAGGAAAAAATTGTATTTTTCTGAAAGTCATGATCACATAAAACTTAAGTGTACAATAGTTTTCTACTGTATTTCAGGATAAGGCTGGATAACATTTTTGGTCCTAGGTAGCACAGGACAATGGATTGGATATGCATGCCAGTGGTAGAATTTGAATTCTCTGTTTCCTTCTGTCTCTCTTTCTCTCTCACACACACACAAATGCACAAAAAATGGTACTAATAGAAAATAATATTTGTAGCTTAGGGTTGAGCTGTGGGGTTCTTGGTGCTCTCTGTGCTTGATTGTTTTCTTGCAGACATTTCATTACCTAATCAGGTAACATCATCATTGCCAGAATACCTTCTAGCACTGATGGTGTTCTTAATTGGGTAATGAAACAACTGCAAAGAAAAAAAAATCTTGCTCAGACAGCACCAAGGACCGCATTATACAAAATAATGCAACCAAACACATGTCTCCCTGTTCCTACTTCTCTGCTTTGGAATTCCTCTATATGTTTCTTTCCCTCCAATTGGGAAATGTGTCTATGTTGAATATGAATGTTGGACAAATCCTGCAGGCAGAATATGGAGTATGTGTTACCATTAGGTATTCTATAAGGAACCCCCTGACTGATAGGTTATTGGTTATCTTCAGTGGCAGTTTGATGAAATTTAGATTAGCTATCAAGAGGCACTTGAAAATTATTTAAAAATGGGAAGGAAAGTACTGCTGCATATTCCAATGGTTCTACCCATTGATTCCTCTGCGGTAAACTCAACCATTCTTTAACCATATAATCTTTTAATGTGCCCATAATGACTATAAGGCAATAGTTGGTGGGTAAAGAATGTGAAAGAGGCTTCTGTATATCTTTTAGTAGAGAGACACATTAGAGATATGAGAAGATAATAGATGCAAAAAATCAGAGCAATGCAAGCAGGAAAATGGTGTAATATATAGCAATAGCACATATATACCACTTCAGAGTGCTTTACAGCCCTCTCTAAGCAGTTTACAGAGTCAGCATATTGCCCCCAATAATCTGGGTCCTCATTTTACTGACCTTGGAAGGATGGAAGGCTGAGTCAACCGTGAGCTGGTGAAACCTGAACTGCCAAACTGCTGGCAGCTGGCGATCAGCAGAAGTAGCCTGCAGTACTGCATTTTAACCACTGCGCTACCACAGCTCATATAGTAGAAAACAGCAACAAAACTCAAATCCATGATCTTATTTGCTAAGCTTATAGAAGAGATTGAAACATGATTTTTCAGAAGTTATCTGAATGATCAGTAGAGAACATAGTTCTGAATGAGCAGAAAAATCAAGTTGGTATTTTTTTTCACCTTATGTTCAAATCTTACAAAGTCTAGCCATTTATGAACAAATTTGTATTCATAATCAGGAAAATTCATGATTCAGGAAAAATCATGAAACATTTCATCATATATGTACCAAATTTTGACTTTGCTTGCTTATGAACATTCAGATAATTTTTATCTTGTAACAAATGTGTCATTAAGACACAAATATCTTGAAACAGAGAAAATAATCAATACTACTGTATAATGATATAGTTTTATCAGAAAAATCCGACTCCAAAAATGAGTCTTGCATACGAACAAATAGTAACATTTTTACCTCAAAACCATATTTAGAAATGAACTATTCACTCACATCATTGTGGGAAGCAATGAACAAATGTCATATGATTTAAAATGTAGCAAGAAAAAGCATTTATTTATGCTAAATACCTTCAGGGGAATGCCAAATAATTAGGAAAGGGTGCCATAGAGACTGGTCTCTGTAATGTAGATAAAGAGATCATAATGAAAAGTTTGAGATGACTAATTCTGAAGTATCAAGAACATTTAAACATGGAAACTCAGAGCTACTTGTCAAAGTTTTGCAAGCAGAATAAGTGTAACAAAAATTAATGGGTCAGATTATTGCAGACCAATAACCATGTTTATGGCTTTCTCTGCCTGTTTCATTCTCTCTTACCTTTGTTTTCCTTTTTTTTAAATCTGGTTTCAAACCTGTGACTTAGAAGTCATTTCTGTAATAATACTCTAAAACCTAAATTCACACAGTTGTTTTTTACCCAGACAGTATTAACAATGACTTGATGGTTCCCCTAGAGTGAGATTCCCAGTTTATTTAAAAAATGGACTAAATTCTTCGCATAACTTAGATTTAGGATAGAATGCAATAGTATAAACAGAAGTTTGCTAATCTAATAGACTTTTCCCCTTCCCTTCTCTTTCCCTGGAACTTCTGAACATAAAGGCACAAGTGAAAGGAGAAGCCCCATTTTTAATCCCAGTTTCCCAGTTGCAGTCATGGGCACTCTCCCTCCCTCCCTCCCTCCCTCCCTCTCTTTCTGTCTTTCTGTCTCTCATATCTGCCTTATCCAAAACTCTGGGTGGCTTACAAAATCTAATTCAGTTCTAAGTTAACACATAGGCAAAATCGGCAAAATAGCCTGGACTTAAAACAACCATTAAAACACGATGCAACAGCCCCTGAAATACATATTGTTTCTGTATATACTGTATTTCCTAGGTGGAATCAAGCATGTTACATTCTCTTATTCTACAATATGTGGATAATAATTTGGTAAACTGGTGTGCTTTTTTAAAAGAAACAACATGGTCCTGAATATGGAGAAATGGTACATAATCTCTTGGACTGCTGTAAGCTAATTTCCAAAGTTTTGTTTCGTTACTGTATTATTAAGGGATAAGTAAGCATGGGTGCCACTGGCCAAAATTAAGCTTGAAGGATACAGAGAAAGATAAAAAAAGTAGCAGAGATAAGGAGCAGGTCCATGTTTGAAACAGCAAACTTCATCTTGGCTCTTTGCTTTTAGCAAGATGGGCAGCATATAAGTTTAATAAATAAAAATAAATACATATACAGTTTAAGGAAAGGGAAGGGGCAAGCACATCTATTTCTTTTAACTCATCATTATCATAATCATCATCATTAGTTGGTATGATTCAATGATTTTTTAAGATTTTGTGCACACATGTAAATGTGATATATATGGGCAACTGATTAATTTGCCTCTTTATTAACTTCTATAAATTGCATTTTAAAATCAGACATCTGGGGCTCCTTAAGAATGTAAAATCAATGCATTGCTTCGAAACATAATCACAGGAAACTGCTTTGCTTCTTGATGCCTATAGTTTTGATTGTTCCATTTTCATGTTGAAAACGATCAGATGTTCCAGTTGTTTTATCAGATCATTTACATAATACATGCACTTTAGAAAATATTACCTGCAGCCTCAAATAGACTGCTAAGATTCTTCTAAACAGGGATGAGTAAATGGGGAAGGGGAGCAAGTGTGCTGAATCATTGCAGTAAGAGGAAGTGGAAAGAGAAACTCAAGAGAAATGTATTGCTTTCATTCCTTTTCTTTTGATTACAAGGATATACATTTTAATCCATTCCAACAAAATCATCTACAATGTTTTTTTTTTAATTGATAGGTCTATCATCACTACTTTTATTTTATTTTTTTACTTAGGACCAAGATTGAAGCATCAAGATTTAAGATTCTTTCTTGTGCCAAGAAAGATTGTATTTGCTAGATTAAGATTTATGAGTATCAGTAACATGTAGTAGGGGGTCATCTGATATAGTGACTTCTATATTGTTCCTGTGAGGGAACACTGAAGTAGCTTAGAGGCAAAGAGATGGTAGATAGAGAACATGTCTCCGTATCACACACACAATTAGGGTGTTTTTTTTAAATTATGAGATGCTAGTATTAGCATTTTGTTAGGAACAATATTTTCATCCAGTATCACACAGTCTATTACAAGGTTGTTGTTCTTTTTAATCATGCCATGCCAGCCACATTTGTTTCAAATGGCTCTCTCCACACTATAGACATGCATAACTTGTAGTTTTGTACATTATTTGTTATAAGAAATTGCACAGAGGCAATAAGGAGTTGATTTGTTAAACATGAAAATGAGTAGTGAAGGGAAGTCAATGTATTTTCTTCATTGGGGATATGAACTAATTATTTTATTTTATTCAATTTATACAAATTTAACTACCAAGTTAAAAACATGAATAAAAATCAAAATGTATCTTTCATGTCTAGGGGTGACATAATAGCAGTGTTCCAATATCTAAGGGGCTCCCAAAAAGAAGAGGGAGTCAACCTATCCTCCACAGGACCTAAAGACAGGACAAGAAGCAATGGATGGAAACCAATCAAGGAGAGAACCAACCTAGAACTAAGGAGAAATTTCCTGACAGTGAGAATAATTAATTAGTGGAATAACTCACCTCCAGAAATTGTGAGTGCTCCAACACTCAAAGTTTTTAAGAAGAGATTGGACAACCATTTTTCTGAAATGGCATAGGGTTTCCTGCTTGAGCAAGACTTTGAACTAGAAGATCTCCAAGATCCTTTCCAATTCTGTTACTTGCATTTGATACTTGCAGAGATCACAAAGTCATCTTTAATTAGGGGTTTCAGCATTTTGCTTTTGTTTTTTTGTCACAGGTACCAATTATCAAAGCAAAAAAGGAAGCAACACTCTTCCCTTCTCTTTCTTTTACATTTTACATGGTTATTCCTTTGTGGCATCAGGCTGAGAAAGCTAGTTAAGGATATATTCAATTTCTTATAATGGTGACTAGGAAAGTCCAACTTCTGGTTTTCATTGGATAGTATTTTGAAGTCAACCATGGGAAAAGCATTGATTAGGGGAAAAAAGGATTTTTAAGGTTTACTCTTTTCCATTTTTAATACAATTTTATATCTAAAATATATTCTTTAATTAATGAAGATTTATTTATGACTGTATGTATGCCTTGGTGGTGCAGTGGTTAGAGTGCAGTATTGCAAGCTACTCCTACTTCAATTTGGCAGATCGAATCCCACCAGGCCCAAGGTTGACTCAGCCTTCCATCCTTCTGAGGTGGGTAAAATGAGGACCCAAATTGTTGGGAGCAATATGCTGACTCTGTAAATTGCTTAGAGAGGGCTGTAAAAGCACTATAAAGAGGTATATATGTCTAAATGCTACTGCTACATATGTACAGTATATAATCAACAACACCCAAAATCCCTGTCAATTGATATAATCTAATACAACATATCTAATATATGACCCATAGCATGATATGACATCTTAGATAATCTAAAATTGGAGTCTGAAAGCCTACTAAGAATAAAAGTGTAATTTAGAGTAAAATCATTTAGATTGTATTTTCAGTTCAATCTGACTGAAAATATTTATTATCCCCACCAGTTTGATGTCCATTTTCTCATCCTGCAAGAACTTAATTTGAACCCACAAACTTTATTAGGAAGTGTTCACAAAATTAACTGGTTATGTGGCATTTAACCTAAAATAAAAATAACTGATTTTTCTCCAAATGTTGTGCAAATTTCTACAGCAATCTTCATAGTCAGATGAATCTGCCTCTAGACTAGTGTTTCTCAAAGGATGGTCTGAGGACTTCTGTGGATCCCGCGAGAACCTCTGTGGACTCCAAAATAAAAATTGTTAGCCAATTTATGTTGAAAAATAACCTAATATTAAAATCCAATCAAACAATCATGAGAAGCACTAGTGGCAGCAAATGTGTCAATTTTATTTTTTAAATATGGTAAATATTGATAAATATGACCCATACAAAAAAAAAAAGCTCTACTGGGATCCTGAATAATTTTTTATGGTGGGAAGGGAGAGATAGAGACAGAGAGACAGAGACAGACAGACAGACACAGAGAGAGAGAGAGAGAGAGAGAGAGAGAATAGAAACACTTCTCTAAATTACCCTAGGACAGTCCATAAATTGCCTGTTCTGAACAGTTTATTGACAATGCAATAACAGTGGTGAAGTAAATCCTTTCTACCTCCTTCACCATAGATAGTAGGCACAATTTATGTGAGATTTATATCATCTAATAGCTTATTCATTCTCTAAAGCTTATCTGAAAAACAAAAACAAACAACAGCAACATTCTATGTTCCCCAAAGCTGAAGAGTGTGCTTGAAAGTGATGGCATCAGACCCTTCCCACTTCATAACTCCACACTGAGGTTAGTGCCTCAACAAGATTATGGTTATATTGCCTGGATAATCCATCCAAGCATTCAAGAAAACCTTGTATTCCATCTTAACTAGACCTGTCTTTGCATGGAGATCAGTCAGTCAGCTTGAATTATTCCAGGAAATGATCTATCCGTGACAATAATGTTGCTTTCATTATGCTGGTGGTGACAATGATGATGAATGGAAGTTATTTTCAGGTAAGCAATGGTCTAATTTATATTACAGTTATTTTAATGAATCTAGTCCAATTCTACCTGAATGAAACAGGCACTATCTGTAGAACTATAAAGTATGTTTATACTAATTGCAGTATTGGTAGCTTTTCCCATTTTAGAATTTGCCTTTAAGAAACTTTGTTACTTTCTGTTATGCTTTTGGCTTTTCTTGCATTTCCTCAGATGTTGCCTGAAAAGAACCCCCCCCCCAAAAAAAAATATTTTGGTATTTACACTAGATAAAATTGTCAAGGATTGCTTTAATGGATGGAATTCAGAAGTAAATATGCAATTCCATCAGTGTGGAACAATGTTCTAAAATACAGAACCAACTAGCCAACTAGTAATCTAATTGGCAGCTTAGTCATCTGTCCTGTTTTGTATAGTTGGTAATGGTGAATAACAGAATAGCATCTACCATGAGTCTTCAACATTATGTGTGATTTTACATTAGGACATCTTGCCAAAGTGTCTTGCCAAGGTGTCTTTCCACTCTCTTAATATAATATGAAATTTGAAGCAAATGTTGAGCTCCTTCTTAGTTGAAACATCTGCACAAACATTAAGGGAAGCACACAAAATAGTTGCTATTACCACAACATTCTTAACAAAATATGAAGGAAGAAGTGCATTGAATTCAGTCCAAAATGAAATGCATTTACTGGAAGCTTGAGGGAAGCCCAAAATACTTTGATAGAAGGGTAAAACATCCCCTATGACTTCAATAATACCTGTAATAACAGCCATTTAAGTAATTAAAGAAGCATATTGTTTTGCTGATAGAATGGATAGTAGCATTGCTGCATTTGGACCTCCACATCAGCTATTAGCTAAAATAAGGGAAAAAAACATAAGGTAAAGAATGATTGACAAAATTCCTTGGTGCAGAAGAGATTTTTTAATCAGCTTCAAAAGAACATTAAAATGTTCCCTTTCTTACCGAAATAATTGAGGAACCCCTCATGATTTTAAAAGTTCCTTGTGTATCACAATGCAGGCTGAAGACTGGATCAGGATGTAGGATTATGACACATAGCTATTACAATAGACACTAAAATGTATAAAATAAACACAGATACCACATAACACGTGGTTCTGTTTTAAAGCTTGCTACTACTTTGCATGTGGAACTATTGTGGTTTGCCATGCAAATACATCCTTTATTAAATGTTAATGCAGCCAATTTATATGACAGACCATAATAATTGGGAAGGAGAATTAATACTGGGTATACAACGAAACTATTCCCTCTGCAAGATTTTTTTAAAATATCATAATGAAAGTTGTGGTTAGTTTTGTTAAAATGCTGTGTTTCTCAGTTCTTGATGTGATCATATTGCAAGTGGCTGTATTAGAATCATATGCAAAGCTCCAAACAAGAACATACTGGAAAGAAAAGATGAAGGAATATCCATATGCTTCTACATACAGTATATGAATATTTAAACACAAACTTTACGTGCACATGAAAAATATACCTAAAAATAGGACCACTAATATTTTACTTTGATTGAAATATACCTGCATGCATGGGCTGATCCATTGTAAGGGTGTATAGTGAGGCATTTGGTTAATAAATAAAGACATTTATTCATCTCCATTTTAAGAAAATGTATAAATATGCAGTCATTTTCTTGGCCACAGCTACTGCATGCTTGACAGTTATGGTCACCTCATACCAGACCTCACCTAGACCTGGGGCAAAGGCAAATCCAGTTTGATTGATTGGGACATTGTGTATTCATCATTAGTCCAGGCTCTGGCAGACAAGACCTGGCAGGTATCTTCTTGTATGCAGACGGCTTTCCTGGTGTGGTCTTAGCTTTTCTGGCAGCTTAGCCGTGAAATTTTATACATTTCTGCGGCAGGGATTAAGGCTATCAAGTCTCCAAGATTTCTCATCTCTCTGTCAGCATATGGCAATTCAACCCTGCTTAATGCCCCCCCCTCTCCTTCTACCCCCAGAAAGAAAGAAATAGGAATGCAAAGGAGCCCTTATTGTCAGGCTTCTCATATCACAGGGTGGGCCCTGAGTCTATCAACTAGAGTTGTCTTTCAGACCAGAAGCAGCTGAAATAAACTGAGTATAATACAGATTTCTGCAGAACCCCAAACCAACACTGGGACCCTAGCTTCTCTTTAGAGATAAGATAGCATTTCTTCTAAAAAGAAAAAAAAGCCACCAACAAAGAATCACTTTCATAGGGGTAAAGCTTAAGATATATTAGGAAAGAAGAACTTTCAGGCTTCAGGAGATCACATCAATGGTGCTATAGAGAAGGAAACTTTATTGTCATAGGGACATAAGCCCAAATTTCTAATAAGAGTATGTATCTCTGTACTAACATCACAAAGAAAGATAGCTCTTCATGATAAGGGAGGTACAAAGACTACATAAATTATGGTAATTGAAATGGAACCAATGTACCTTGTGTATCTTCTTCCTCTGAAGTACACCTTAAGCCTTGGTGGTGCAGGCTGTTAAACGCCTAGCACTTAATTCCAGCTGCCTGCATTTAGTGCAGGCTCGAATCCCACCAGGCTCAAGGTTGACTCAGCCTTCCATCCTCTCAGGGTAGGTAAATTGAGGACCCAAGATTGTTGGGGGCAATAAGCTGACTTTGTAAAAATACCGCTTAGTAATAAGCAGGCATATACAATGGAATGAAGGCTATTGCTGAGTGCATTGGGTTGTGCTCCAAAAAATTGTAAGCCGCCCTGAGTCTCCGGAGAAGGGCGGCATATAAATATGAATTAAAAAAAAAATAATGCCCAAGATGATTTTTATTAACACAGAGCTTTTGCCAAGGGGAAAAAATATGAATCATAATAGGATGTAAGGATACAAAGGGCTGTTACATGTGGGTTGCTTGGCTTTGTTTAGGGATGGCTGAGGAGGGATATGTGCCCCCCCTTTTTTTATGGAGGACACTCTTCCAGTGAGTCAAACATAGAATTACTTTCTTTATGCATCCCTTGAACTTCAGTTGAAATGAGAACATTGCATTCTTCCATTTCAGGACTTAGTTTATTCATTCCTTTGTTACTGTGGAAACTTACTTTAATTATAGTGCATTAGGCATTGCATTAATGATAGTTCATTAAGCAATGATTGGGAATGATATACAGTATAAACATGAGTAGTCCTGAAGTCCTTGATCCATTCAGTCAAGGGTGGGGAGCTTGTGATACATAGGACACATGCAACCCCCCAAGCTGCTCTTTTTGCAGTCCCTGGAATCTCTTGGAAAAGATACTACTAAGAAAAAATTGTGTGATGCCCTGTCAATTTTTTTTAAATTTCAAAACACAACATTACCACGAGCCATTAGAAAGGCCTAACAATTAAGAGTTTTCAAAATTCCAGCACTAGCCTTTTTTATTTATTTATTGTTATTTGTTTGTCAAACATATACAAGACAACAACTATAAGTATGAACATAAAGAAGAGCAAAGGAAGTAAATACAGATAAATGTGGAAAGTAAGACTGGGACGGTAGGCACGCTGGTGCACTTATGCACACCCCGTTTAAGGACCTCTTACGAATGGGGTGAGGTCCACGGTAGGCAGTTTGAGGTTGAAGCTGTGAGGGGTTGAGGCTGTAACGATGGAGTTTGGTAGGGCATTCCAGCCATATAACTAGTTGGTGTTTTTTTTTAATCAGATAGGTTTATGGCTGTTTTAGTTTAGTTTAAATGGCTGATTTATCCATTTGAAATTTGTAGCATGACTTCATATTGTCATTGTCATGACAATGTCCTTCTGAAAAATGGTCTGTTCCTGCTTTATATCATGCAAGCAGTTTTGAAGATGTAGCATAAGGAGTAATTATCGTGGACGTGGAAAACTACAATAGTCATTTTTATAGTACTTACCTAACTAACTAGTTAAGCCTAGAGAAGACAGAATTTTCAGAGTCCGCTCCCCAAAGGCTAGATTTTTAAGAAGTAACAATGAAAAGCTCAAAACTGTGGTCAGTGTGTTGCAGATGAGAAGGTTTTTGTTTTAATGTTTTAAATGCCCACTATATGGAAGATCTAGAGGATGATATGTGCTTTTGCCCATAAAACTAAATCTCAAAGCTGAGAAGTTCAAGCATAGAGAAAGAAGCAACTATATCATTCCAGATCTGTGCAAATTCAGTTCTACATCATGACCTGTTGTGAATAAAAAAAAAATCCCACTGATTCCAGATGCACAGGAATCTCATACTGGAAGTAACAAGACACATGTTTTTAAAGATGGGGGCGGGCTACTTTTGTAGTAGTAAGAAAGTAACAAGTGGATTTTAGGATGCAACATTTATATTCTAAATATTAATCTGCAAAATACTTAGTCTTTCTGCAGCTTATAACTAGCTGGTGTTTTTTTTTAATCAAATAGGTTTACTGCTGTTTTAGTTTAGTTTAAATGGCTGATTTATCCATTTGAATATCGTCAAGCTTTGGCTAGAATGTAGGATATATTTTGGCCAATACTGTCCAAAGGCTGGTGCTTGCATAATTTTTGGACTATGGTGTCCCTTAAGGCTCTATTATGTCCCTTGTGCTGTTTAATAAAGTATTTCTCACGAGAAACTTTAACGAAAAGTATTATCAATATGTGGAGCTGCACAAATCAAGTCCTGCATCCTATTATGCACATCTTTTATACTTGCAAGATCATTTATATCCATAGAGTTCACCTCACACTCTTTGGTCTTCGGTGGGAAACTGTTTACAGGTTCTACTCTAGATAAATCTAGCATAGATAGCAAACTATGTCTTTTCCATGGTGAGGCTTTCATTATGCAATAAATTACTGTTACAATTGAGATAGATTCCCCCCTTTTTAGTAGTTTAGAAATGGCTTTAAAAGCTTTACCTTTCTAAATTTCCTACTTACTACATCACTGTGCTACTGGACTTTTTTAACTTTGTGTAGGTTTGTGAATGAAATAAGCATTTTTTGTTTTATTTTACTTGCCACCTGCCTCCAGTTTCTCTTTGACAATTTCCCTTTTGTTGAATTTTAGATTATAAGTCTTTTTATTCAGTGGCATATCATACACACTGATGATAATGAATGAATGAATGAACAAAAATAATTACAGTACCATCTACAAGAGCTTATATACAGATTCTTGCCTTAGCCTAACAACAGCTGGTGCTGAATTTCTTTGATGAACTATTAGCAAGATGTTCACATGTCCATCGGCTCTATCTGAATCAGAACTTTTTTATAAAGGTGTTAATAAATGATATTCTGCTAATTTTGTAAATTTGCAATGCAACAAGAGGATCAAGAAAAGAAAGGACTCTGTTGCTGGACTGGAGGATATTACAGAGATGTACTTATTCATTGCCTCTGTCTCTGTCTCTGTCTCTGTCTCTGTCTCTGTCTCTGTCTCTCTCTCTCTCTCTCTGTCTCTTTCTCTCTTTAAATGCAATTTTCCTATATATTTTCCATTTATATTACCTTGATATTTGCTAAAGAATCAATTTAATTATAGTTAAAACAGTATTAGAAGATTATAAAATAATTTTATGTGGGAATTTTTTAAACTGACTAAATATAAAAGATTGACATGCCTTCCCACTGATTAGAGATTATGGGTATTTTTTCCAAATACGTGTTTGTGTGTATATATGCAAACCTATTTGGGAAAAATCCTTATAATACACACAGAGAGACACAAATGCACAAAGACACTCTCCCTCAAACCTATTGTAACATCAACCACTATGATGCTTTCATTAGAGGGGGTGCAGAATACTCCATGCCAGTTTTGGGGAAAAAACATTTAACTACCTTCTAGCCTCCAATGAGAGATTAAAAAATGAGAGACCGACACATAAAAACTCATAAGGAAAAGAAGGAAAATAATGGACATTGTGAATCTAATATTTAAGTTCTTCCAAATGTTTTTGATTTCTTTTTCTTTTGCAAAAGATATATTTAAAAACATAAAAATTGCATAATTTGCAGAATCTGCAGAAAAATTACAGACATCCTCTTGGGCCTTAAAAACACATTCACATTGTCTTTTTTTTAAAAAAATTCTATACATTCTATAATTCTACCAAGAATTTCAAAGATTGTCCTTGAAAGTTACAGTAATTTGGGCAAAACCTGGTGATCATATTCAAGAATCTTTCCTACAGATACTTTTAATTTCACAGGTAAAGTTACACCCACATTTGCTCATAGTCAACCAATTCATAAACAGTATAAACAGTGTTATACATTTGATTAATACTCTTTATGCCAGTTTGCTTGTGGGTTACATCATGTGCTATAAATTATCTAGAAAAAACTATAATGAAATCAATACCCAAACCACTAAAAGTATATATAAAGGGCTTCAGTTGAATTTAGAAGTACAAGAAGTGCCATAAGAGGCCAGCACTACATACTCTATTAATTAATAGGAACTAGTAAATCTGTTTCAGGTTTTGTACTACTTATATTTGTTTAAGTTCAATTCATTATGTTCTAGTCCCATACACAGCTTTTTAAAAAGTCTGCCTGAAACTGTACTCAGTTTTAGTAGGCTATTTTCCTTAAAATGACTTTTTTTTGCAAATAATTTTCCTTAACATATGTCCTAGGTTCAGTTCTGCCCAAAATAAGCGTTTTTAATACAGAGTACTAAAACACAAAATATGTGAAGAACTGAAGGATAATTCTTTTGAAGTATATCATTTTAGGAAGTCTGCATTAAAAATTAAAATATCTTTTCCCCTCCTACGCTTCCCCTACCATTTCCCCCAATGGCTGAAAATAGTTTATATTTGACACAGAGAATTGGGGGTGATGTTCCAACAGAATTAAGAATAATCAACAGGACTTAAGGCAGAGGAAGGACTAGATGATAGCAGGTAAAATTTAAATGAGTATAAAAAGTTCCAGGTACAAACCCTAGAATTTTATTTTCAAAGAATTAAAGAGTGTATGTGTGGGTTGCTATTTTTCTTTTTTTTAAAGAAACAGAAATCAAATATACTGGCACAGGATTGAGATAATATTGGCAATTGTACTCCTGGAAAAATATTTTATGTAAAAATAATGATTCCTAGAGTTTGAAGGAGCTGTTTAGGCTATCAAGTTTATCTTGTTCCTTAGGAACCCTGATGGTGCAGTGGTTAGAATGCAGTATTGCAGATTAACTCTGCCCAGAGACTGCAGTTTAATCCTGATGGGCTCCAAGTCAACTCAGCCTTTTGTCCTTCCGAGGTCAGTAAAATGATGACCCAGATTATTGGAGGCAATATGCTCAGGGGTGGGATTCTACCAGTTTGCACTTATTCTCTAGAACCGGTTGTTAACATTCTAAGCAGTTCAGAGAATGGGTTGTTAGAAGAAATTACTGGCCTAATCCTGTAAGGAAAGCAGGAAGGAAACATTCTGGTGTTGCTTACAGAAACTGCCTCTCTGTTAACCCTTATTACATTCTTGGCAGGACTAGACTTCCTGTCTCTGGAACTTCTCTGGAGTTTTTTTTCCCCTTCCTTTGTTGGTACTTTGCTTGTATGGAGTGACCATTCAAAGTTACAATGGCACTGAAAAAAGTGACTTATGACCATTTTTCATACTGTTGCAACATCCCCACAGTCATGAGGCCAGGCAAGGAGATGCGTGCCTTGATGTGAGTGATATTGAGTTGGCCACGCCCAGCCAATAACATGACCAAGGCACACCCACCAACTAAGCCACGCCCACAGGACTGGTTGTTAAAAAATTTGAATCCCACCCCTGAATATGCTGACATTGTAAACTGCCCAGAGAGTGCTTTAAAGTGCTATGTGGTAGTATATAAGTATAAGTGCTATTGTTATTAGTGCAGAGATCCAAATTAAAACATCCCAGATAGGTAGCTCATTAAGTTTCACCTGAATGTATACAACAAAGGTGCATTATTACCTGGAATGGTAGAAAACAGGATGGTAGGTTGGGGGTTGGGGGGTGTTTCTCTGTAACATTCTTTTAATATTTGAAGAGAGTTGTCAAATACATTTTGGGATTCTGTTTGCAAGCCTAATCATATCTAGGACCTTCTGTCTCTCATTCTTTCTCTCTTCTTAAACCTTTGTTCCACTCTCCTGATCATCAATTTTGTCATTCTCTGAATTTATTCCAGTTTGCCTGTAATCCTCTTAAACTATGGTGAAAAGGGACTCTCTATTTGATATTTTCTTCCTGATTATGTATTTCGAAATATTTTTTATAAAAAATATTTATTTAAACTCATACATACATACATACATACATACATACATACATACTATTTGTTCATTCAACAACTACATCAACAATTTTGGACAAGTGGGAATTAGGAAAGATAATTGCATTCTGATCTTCACATTAGCCTTGGAAATATAAATCACGTTGATTTGCTTTGAAAGAAGGTCCCTCTTCAAAATACCCCCTCCTCAAATCACACTATTGAGTAATTTTCCTGGAACATTTTCAAAATGCTTCCCTTTGATATAAATAATATGCACTGTAATTTATCTTAAACATCCCTAACTTTTCCTTTCCACAAATCATGCCCAAAGCATCTACCAACTGTAATAAATGAACAAAAAAAATCAATAAAACAAGGAGCTCAAAATACCAGTAAAAGTTATCAAAGAAATCCAACCAACAAACAAGTAGGATTAAAGCATAACAGGGGAGATGATAAAATATTAATCTGACAATATTAATAGTCACAAGAGCAGTATGTCAGAGATAATAGAAGCTAATCATCTTCTAGGGCAAATGCCCACCAACAAAGCAAAACTACAGACAATGATACAAAGTCATTAGTGGGAAAATGGGGAAGATGGGGAGATGCCAAATCAATAGAAACAGACTCCCCAAGCAGATCAAGAAACAGAAAAGACCATTCAGCCATCAATATTATTTGTTTATTTCAACTTTCAAAAGCAAAGCACAACCATGAAGTTAGAATCTAAATTTGTTTTCATTTTAACTTTCTTAGATATTTTCCCCAAGCAGGCAACATGATGTATGTCTGAGGGGACTGTGTGTGGGTAAAAGGTTGAACATTCCTGCTAGATGAACAGCAGCCCTTGGGATTGCTTAAAATAGTTTTCCGGCTCCCACCCATTCTTCATGCAAGGGGTCCTGTGCTTACCACATGCCAGTTAAACATGGCTGCTTCTGTGAGAGGTGCAGCTGACAAAAGGAATGAAGTCTTGATAAAGGAGGAGTGAAGAGTGCATATGTCTCACTGTTAAACATGATTAATATAAAGCCTTCAATTTTAATTTATGATGATGGTTGTATATAATGTATGGCTTTCTATAGACAAACCTAAGCATTACCTCTTTATCGGTATAAAACAGGATTCTTTTGCAATTTATTATAAGGAAGTAGCTTACTAATATACTGGCATTTTTATTGTTAAGGTCAGTACAATGATACTGCTTTTCTTATTGCTTATGAGGGGGAAAAGCAGATGCACATCACTTTACACTTAGCTTCTGATATTAGCAGGGTACTTGTTTTAGAGTCCATTTCCCACTGGAGCTAAAACATCAAATTAATAAATGATAGGAGAAGGAAGAATCGGAATCTGGCTTCATGCAGATTTTCCTGTGTATTTCCATTAATAAAGCTAATCAAACACATTTACCAAAAGAGAAAGAGAGAACGAATCAGCTGTGCTGCTATGGTATTGCTTGCCTGATAGACAGCATACAACTCTAATTAGCACTGCTGTCTTTTCAAATATTATACATTACACAAAGTTATTGAGAGTAATTTCCTGAATGTTTGCACTGCTAGATTTCATCATAGTTTGATGTAAGATAGTATTTTGATACAATTGGGATATATGGAAGTAAAGCAACAATGCTATCTTATTATAACAGAACAGATTATTTGTGTTTCTGTTTATTGTTTGGTCTAGTCTAGTCTATTTTTTCAATAATTTTATTAGAGATTCTATTACATAAGTAAAATTTATACAACTACAAAATAAACAGATACATTTAAAAAACTAAAAAAAGATTAAAAAAGAAAGATAAAATAAAAAATAAAAAGGAAAACTCCTTTATCCCCAGCACATATAATCAACATTAAAAACTAATCACTATCTCCTAAAATAAAACCAAACATCTTTTCATGTTATACCTTTCCCCAGTTTCTATAAACCATCTCTAAAATCTCATCCATGCCTATTAATCAACAAAAATCCAGTAGGAGTTATCAGAAATGATAATATAAGTAAAGTGTTACAAATTATATCTGTTATGCCAAGCCTGAATCCATCTTTTCCTGTTTTCAATTCCCTCTTCCCTTTTTGTAATTATCAAAATTCAGTCCCGTTCAAAAAACAATTAAAACATTACTAGAAATATCCATTTGTCACCTAGTCCTAATCAAAAAGTCATTAATATCCCACCCCCACAAAATAGCAGCCCATTATTTTAATCTTGGTCAAATAAATTAATTTTGTATTCTTTTTTCTTTCTGCTAATTTTCTTTAAAATCCTCAAAAGAGTTCTAGCATTTGTCTTCTCATACTCTCTTCTCACAAAGTTCTTCATCTCTATCAATCCCCCTTTATATTTCCTATGTAGAAATTCCAGCAAACCTTTCTTGTAATTCAATACAATAATCCAAATCATTCGTGTGGTTTATAATATGTATTTTTTTCAATTTTTGAATCAACATCTTTCATTTGAAAACCCATTATTTCTCCTTTTTGTAAACTATTATTTTAAATTTTACCTGTAAATCAGTTTCAGTTTTATTCAATGGGGTGTGATTCTCTGGAATTATACCAGCTGAAGTTAATAAATAGTTAAATAGTTCAGAAACCACCTGCCACCATGCATCAAAAATTTCTTTTAAACTAGCCATCGGGTGACCTCTAATATTTAATTTTCAAAGTGTTTTTATCAGAGTGTAAAGAGAAGTATCCTTTCAATGAACAACAGAATTTTAGATCAAGTCCATCTGACCCCAAATTTGTGTAAAACTTTCAAAGCCAACAATAATCACCCTCTTACTGTATATTCCAAAAGATACAATCCTTTGAACTTATAGTTAAACTGTATTAATTAAAAAAGGATTAAATGACACACTGTCAATGATTTCAATAAAACTTGCCTGTCGAAAGATTCTTGATCTTTAAAGAAAGCCAAAGAATTAAAAAAAAACTAAAGCAATTAAGGGCTACGCCAATGGAACTTAAGCATGATGGAATCCCACAACTCCCCGGCAATGGCAAGCATATTTAAAAAAAAAACACTTCCTGCCATCTGTATGCAAAAAAGCAGCTGTATGGTGCACATGTGGGTAATCTGATGGTCTCCAGAGAGATTGCAGCCTGACACTTTTTTCGCCACAAAGTATTCTTCTCTTTTAAATGAATGTTAGTTTGCCATTAGATTCATCAGAAATCCTTAGTCTAGTTAAGAATCCTGCTGAACAGCACCTCTGAGCTGACCCTCTTGCAATGTTAAGCAGAAATGGATCCAATTAATACTTGGATGGGGGAAACTACTAAGAAACATCACTAACGTAGGTTAAAAGATCCTGTCTCCCCCACCTCTAAACAGCTCTTACATAATCACCCCCCCCCCAATCTTGTATAGATTTCAAAGTTTTCAGCTCCATATTTGCTGTTTGTATTACAGGACTAAATTGGAAAAGATTATTCAGGCTATTAAGTCTACCCCCTTGCTTTGTGTAGGAATCTCAAAGTATTCACAACATATGACTTTAAGAAATCTAGAGAAGGGAATCTACCATTGGTGCCACTAAAAATCATTCTTACTCTTAGAGATTTTTCCTAACAGTAGACTGGAATCTTTGTAACTTAAATCCATTATTTCATGTCATATTTTATGAGATAGTAGATATGTTTTCACCTTCTTCTGCATTATATATTTTCAGGTTTTATGATAGCCATCCACCAACCTCCCACCCAACGCTTCTATGTTGCTTTAGCATCACAGCAAAGTATTTGTGGAATGGAGAAAAAACAATTAAATACAAAAAAAGACCAGCTTAATTATAACAGGTATAGCAACCAGCCTTAAAATAGACATTGCAGACATTGATAGGTATCTTCTACCTTTTAGGATTAACTATCAACAATAAAGGGACCAGTTATAAAGAAATAGGCCAAAGATTATCCCTTGCTAGGGTAACAAAGAAGGTCTTGGTAAAGATATTTAGACGTGTTTATACTTATAAGCATCAGAATTGTACAGGCAGGAGTTTTCATTACAAGAGTCTAACAGATACAAAAATTGGACTTTGAAAAAACAGGATAAAAAGAGTATTGGCACTTTTGAATGTTGGCGTTTGGGAAGGCTTTTGAGAATACCATGGATAGCCAAGAAAATAATAACAATAACATACCATACTGACTTGATGGCATATAATCAATCAATCCGTCATAACATCTCTCCTTCAACCTTCTCTTCATCAAGGTAAATATTTCCAGTTCACTCAGTTTCCTTTCATATACCTGCATTTCCAGTTTCTTGATAACTTTCATTGCCTTTTCTCAAACCTGTTCTGGAGTGCCTGAATTCTTGCTTAAATGGAGCATCAGGCACAGGATTCAGTTTACCAGGCCCGATGCAGAATAAAATGGATTGATTGCTTACTACGATTTAAAAACTGTACTTCAGTTGATGGAGCTTAACTCATATTTTTCAAGCAGGTTTTTTTTCACAGCTACATCGGAATGATGATTCACTTTCAGTTTGTAATCAGTTACTATTCCAAAGTTGTTTTTCAAAAAAAGGAAGAAATACAAAAGAGAAAAAAGTGACGAAAAATCCCTCTATATTCTAAGGAATTGTGTGCTTGACTATACAAAGTAAAAAGGCCACCTGCTCAATTGCTGCTAATTGCAGGTAAGTAGAGAATATTGAAAAAAATATAAGTAAACAAATTTCCAGGTAGTAATTTCACCAATCGGGATGAAAGAAAACCTAGCAGGGTAGATTAAGGAAGAGTTCCAAATTGTCCCTGGGAAGAACAAAAAGTATCCTGAAGCTGTGGATATTTGACTTCATTCAGACCCTGTAAAAGGAACAATGCTTGAAGTATAGAGGAAACAAGTTAAAGCTGAGCCTTTAGTATAGAAAAGCAAATGTATCTCAGAAAGATTAACACAAACCTGTTGCGATGTCCCTCATGGGTAAAAGTCAGAAGTTGAAGGATGTATTTAGTTGAAAAGGAATAGAAAAGTTAACAAGGTAGGGAAAGTATGAAGAGCATGGTTTCTTGAATTCTTTCCAACCTTTTAACCAACATTGGCCATAGAAAGGCATCTATGTTTCTTTTGTATAGTAAAGTAACGTACATATGTGTGTGGTGGGAGGGCATTTTTCCCCAATGTACTAATCAGATGTATGCATCTGTGCAGTGTGTGTGTGTGTTTGCATGTGTGTCAGAAAGAAAGGGGGGGAATCTAACCAGGAGGAGTGTATACATATTATTGGAGTCTGTATCTGTCTGTTTTCCCCTTTTGTTGTGTCTATGGTTTTTTTTTTAATGTGCAAATGTCTACCAGGAGGTACACAGCAAGCTGCATGTCAACAGGATGAAGAAGGTAGGGCTTAAAAATGGAGTAGTCAGAAACATCCTAGATGTTTCACTGATTCTCTTTTCCATGGAGACACATTGGAGTATTTTTTAAAATGCCTATTTTTAAATTTTATCTATTTTTACCGGTTTCTCCTACCATAAAAGTTTCATCCCATTGTATTTAGCTTTCTGAGAGTTTATCAGGCTGGAAGTGTACTAAGCCCCTTTATGTAGTTTCTTTACAACATTCTGATGGGTTGGAAAGTATTAGAAAGGACATATAAAGAAGGTAAAAAGAGACAATTTGCCAACAGAGAATACAGACAGATAGCATGAAACTACAGAGAAGATGTCAAGCTGAGGTTGGCAAGGGATGCTAAGAACAACAATAAAAGCTTTGAATACCTTCAAAAAGAGGGAAATCAGTGTACCAACTGTTTAATGAAGAAGACAAAATTTACACAAAACTGCTCAACTCCTGTTTTCCATTTGACTTTTCTAGGAAGAACATATGTTCAAATGGTCAGTTCTAAGGCAACAATAAGAAAACAGCGCTGGATCTGAGGACTAATAAAAACATGGTCAGAAAAAACCTGTTTAATCTGATTAAGTTTAAATCTCCAGGTTCCAGAAGTATTACATCTCAGGAAATTGTTTCCATGAGCTTGTAATAATCTTTCCTCTGGAATTCAGTGGTACCACTGAAATTGAAAACTTGATGGGGTTGATAAGATAATTTTGCAGACATAAGCAATCTTGCTATGGTGAACAGCAGTTTCCAAAAGACTATAGATGTATGAATATTGATATGGTCTAGTTCAGCCATGGGCAAACTACGGCCTGGGGGCCGGATCCGGCCCGTTCAGCTGTTCTATCCAGCCCACGGAGCCGAAAGAGTGGAGGGTTCTCTTGCTCTCCCAGAAGGCTACGTGAAGTAATCTAACTTTGAATTTATATTAGTTCACACAAACACTCCATCCATGCTTTTGTTCCGTCCCTCTGGTCCAGTTAAGAACCCATTGTGGCCCTCGAGTCAAAAAGTTTGCCCACCCCTGGTCTAGTTCATTCTCAGACTCATTGATAGCTTCCAGCTTCACAGATATAGAAAGAACTTGATCATTGTCTTTCCAGCCCTTTGGATCTTTCTTTGAAATATCCTAGAATCACGGAATGTAAAGGTTGCAGGAGATGTTACTGCTCCTCTAGGACAAGGTTCAGAGGTGGTATTCAGCAGGTTCTGACCAGTTCTGTAGAACCGGTAGCAGAAATTTTGAGTCATTCGGAGAACTGGCAAATACCACCTCTGACTGGAGATTTTATAGTATCCTTCTCCTGCCACACCCACCCAGCCACACCCACAGAACCGGTAGTAAAAAAAATTGAATCCCACCACTGACAAGGTTGTGTTCAGTGGAGAAATTCACTACTATAGCAACCCCATCAAATGAACAACCACAGTGTATTTAAGTATCTCCAGCAAAAGAGAGGTCATTATCTCTGAAGCAGTCTGTTCAATTGTTAAAAAACATTAACTGATAGATACTTTTTTCTGACATCCAGGCAAAATCTATTCAGTAATTTAAACCCCTTCTTTCTTGTCCTGTGTCCCGGAACTCTAAAAATTCTTCCTGTTTTCTATATATAGAAATTTAAAGATGAGAAATTTTAAGTTATCATTTCTTCTTGCAGTTTTCTTTCCTGCCATTGACCATTCCTTGAGAAATTTTCCTGCCAAATTGATGTACTTCTGAAACATGGTACCCATCTCCAGATCAGCATAGGAATCTAAATTAAAACAAACTAAACAGATGGTTGTCTAGAACATAGAATAATAGGGTTGGAAGAAATCTTGGAGGTCTTCTAGTTCAACCCCCTGCTCAAGTAGGAGTCCTAATACTATTCTGGACAAATGGCTGTCCAGCCTCTTCTTGAAAACCTCCAGTGATGAAACACCCACAACTTAAAGGAATATTTATTTAGAAAATAAATAGAAACCAGAAGAAACACATAGTGGAATCCAGGGGTGTTATTCTACAGGTTCTCACCTATTCTCTAGAACTGGTTGTTAACATTCTAAGCAGTTCAGAGAACCGGTTGTTAGAAGAAATTACTGGCCTAATCCTGTAAGGAAGGCAGGAAGGAAACATTCTGGTGTTGCTTACAGAAACTGCCTCTCCATTAACCCTTATTACATTCTTGTCAAGACTAGACTTCCTGTCTCAGGAACGTCTCTGAAGTTTTTTCCCCCTCCTTTGCTGGTACTTTGCTTGTGTGGAGTGACCATTCAAAGTTACAATGGCACTGAAAAAAGTGACTTATGACCATTTTTCACACTTACAACTGTTGCAGCATCCCCACAGTCATGAGAGGCCAGGCGAGGAGATGTGTGCCTTGATGTGAGTGATATTGAGTTGGCCACACCCAGCTAATAACATGACCACCAAGCCATGTCCACCCAGTCACATGACCATCAAGCCATGCCCACCACCTAAGCCATGCCCACAGAACCGGTTGTTAAAATTTTGAATCTCACCCCTGGTGGAATCCATAACCTTTTGGGACAATTGATTTTCTATTGAAGATGTCTTAGTGTTCAAAAGGCTTTTCTGGCACAAGTTGGAATCTTCCTTTGATTTAAATGTATTACTCCAGGTTATTTCAAGTTCTGCACTCTGGAAAGAGAGAAATCCTGTGTGACATCCTTTCAGGTACCTGAAGAGTGTTTTCATATTAGTATTACTTGCTACATGACTGAAAAGCAATATTTGTCTTACTACAGAAAGATTTGCTTAAGGATATGGGGACAAAACTGTTAAAGGTATAAACCAATTCATGGAAGAATTGTTTAACAAATTTTTAATCACTATAACTAATTGAAACTTCCATATTCCTAAGTGGCACACACAGCAAGGGAGAACTGTTGTTTTTATGCCTTATTTGCAGGTTACCTATAGAGGCACTTGATTGCCAATCAAATATTCAACCTGACCAAATGGTCCAGAAGAACATTTACACTTGTAATTATTTTTCAGGGGAAAAGTTTGTAGGGAAGAAAAATGGATTTACCAGGAAGCATTTTATACTTAAAAGCATATTTGACTAATATGCCCTTTAACTGAATGCAGACTTTTCTTTAACATTCAGCTGTGCTGAACATCCAGTATGTGGGGGGAGTGAAAGTTGGAAACTTGTAGTTAAACTTGCAAAAAAAAATTATTAACAATTAAAAAAAATGTACCAAAGGCAATCAATTTTTTCTTGGATATAAACGCTAAAATTTCCATCTTCTTTAGAGTCCCTGTGGAAATTGATTTCCTCCCTCCCTCCCTCTTCCACAATGCCAATTGTGCAGCTATCCAGCCTTAATTGTTAACAGCCTGCGTCTCCTGTCAGGATACAGGTGGCATCCATGTGGGGACAGCAGCTGTAGAAGTCCCCTCACTTTGCCAGATTTGCTTGCTAAGGGAGAAGGACCCTCAGTCTCTATGTTTTATCCTTGGCCTTTCTCTGTTGAGGTCACCAGCAAAACAGACAACAAAGGCTAATTGTGGTGCACATCTGAAGCTGGCCAGCAGTTTAAATAACACTTAACAGATATGAAGTCTGGGAACTTTGTGGTGTTATAACTCTCTCTCCTTCCCCATCTCCTTTTTAGCCCTGCCATTTCAGTGGGTTGTTTCATCAGGGGAAGCAATTATATAAGCTGATAGCAGCTTTTTCGCTCAGCCTCTGGCAGGAAGCCAGCATCATGCTGCAGAGGTGCAGGGTGTGCAGCAAGTGGTTGCACCGAGTGACGCTCCGTAATGATATGATGTGGCTGTGTGATTAAGAACTGGCTTCCTGCCGAACCATTTCTGCCTGGGAAACAACAGCCGCTGTACTTCGGCTCCTTGCTGCTCAACAGCAGCACGTCATGGAAGGTGCTGTTTCCTGGATCTTGTGATCCCAAAAGGTGAAGACTTTGTTAGAGGGTGAAGTCCTTACTCATATTACACTTTGTTTTCTGAACAATATTAGGCCAAATCCCATCAAAGCCAGGTGTCTGAAAGGTTTTGCCTTGAGAAAGCAAGCGAGCAGGCAAGCTTGGCTATAAGCCATCTAGTACCAATTATAGCTTGCAGTCATGCAACAATTTATTCTGTAGCTTCCCTAAAAATGATAGCCATTCCCCTGCACAAGATTGTGTCCATCAGGCATAATAAACTTGTAAACCTTTTGCTCACATTTCCCAGCTTCTATAGATATACCATGCCTTTATCTTGGCCTCCTTTTCCCTAAGGGATTCAGAGCAGCACAGCCTATGCAGTCTCTCGTTCATAAGGCAACTATCACTAGAAGACCTGCTTAGTCTCAGTTGAAGAAAGGCTCCTGTCCTTTCTCAGTACCTGCGGAATGGGGACCAAGGTCTCTGGCTCTATGTTTGAGAAGCCTTTGGCAGTATGGCAGAATAACCTCAGTTGTATGACAGAGAGTCTCGTCTTACATTGGTGGCCTCGCTGACATTTCCTGGAGGCAGCAGACAGAAATAACATTGGTTTGAACAACACCAGGAAGCTGGATCTGAATCACCATTTTAATTTCCCAGAAACCCCAGAATGATGCCGTATCTGGGACACTGTAGCAAATTCAAAGGAGACTCAGCCATCTGCTGTGGGACATGAGTAGAACCATGGGCTGCTGTCCACTGGATCTTCCCATGTGATGATATTACCGTGCTGTGGCTTTCATCCCAGATGTCCCCTTAAGGGCAATCCATCTTTAAAGAGCAGGGAGGGCAGGGTAGGTCTTGGTGAAAACCACAACAGACGTTCTTTATTCATAATCCAAAGGCTGCAGCATTGTCACAGCTCCCCAGACAGTGGCGGACACACTAGGGAAATGGAAACTGGCACAAAATAGGGAGGGAGAGAAAGGAGGCAATTTTGCAAATAGACAAGAGGTTATGTTGATTCTTGTTAAACCTTAATCGTGTGTGTTTGTGTGTGTGTGTGCACGTGTGAACACATACACACACTTGCACAGACACACATACCACACAGACACACATAAAGATGTATGTGTGTGTGTGTGTGTGTATTATTCTCCTCATAAGTAAGGTTCTCAGTCTCTTCTAAATCTCAGTTAAAACTCACTGCAGCTTTGAATCTTTTCCCAGCATCTTGACAGTTTGGAAATATAAAGGACTAACATGGCCAACTTTCCAGACAGGAAGTTTTGGGATTCCAAAGCAGTGTTTCTAAACAATTGATCCTGTATCCCCTCCCCTCTCCTTGAAGTGTTCAATTGTTGCTCTTTCAGAAAAGTTCATATGGTGAGTTGATAAGATGCTATGGGAGTCATCTGATAATCTTTTTTCTTCAGCTTACAGGGTGCTTCAATAACATGCAAACATTCTACTATTCTTTCAAATGATTCTTTTTCATGAAATGGGAACAGGAAATACAGGTGCAGGAAGATGTAAGATGATCGGATGATTTCCCCGTACGAACTGAACTTCCAGATGTTATCAAGCCCATGTGGATGGTAGTGAAAGGGGAAAAGTTATTTCACTGGCTAGCACGTAACTATTACCTTTCTCTTTTTAAAAATTGTTTCCGGTGCCAACTCCTTCAGTTTTGTTTTACACATTTTTACTGATAGTATTGTGTTCTAATCAGAAAAAACACGATTATATACCTGAAAATAATTAAATACTTATTATATACTTGAAAATAAATAAATTAGATCAAAAGACATATGCAAAGACTAATCTAAAGATTAATCAGAAACAGTCCTCTCCTTTGTATTCTCTTAATGTATGGAGTTTAGCTTCCAGAATTAACATCTATACTGTCAGGACAATTTGGGGGATTGATGAATGCCAAGATTGGAAAAGGCTATACTACAGTATACAACCCTGGCTTATAAGCAAACAAACCAAGCATATAACATAATATATTTTGCTCCATTAGACACTGAAGCAATATATTCTTTTTCTATGCTATTTACAGGAAGAAGTCTTCTCTAAAACTCAGGTTGAAGTGTGGAGACTGAGCATGGACATTTCTCCAGTGAGTTGGAGAAATCAGGAAGAAAAAGCCCTGAGGATACTAAGACAGGATTGCTTTATCAGTAAACAATACATTGCCATCATAGAGAGAAAAGTCAGCTGAATTATGGATCTTTCTATCCCTCAATAATGGAAGATTGGGGCTTTAATATCTCTTCTTTCTCTGTGTTATAGCTATTCCACAAGCACACTAGCAGTTTCCTCATGTAGTGATTCTGTGCACTTTTAGAATTCCGATCATTGGAAGAGTTCACTGTTTAAGTCCCATACAATAAGACAGAAGGCACTATAATAACCACTGGATCTGAGCAGAACTAACTTACTTCAATTAATTCATTCTTTGTCACGCAGAGGTGGTTTTCCCATTCTACACATCAGTCATTCTTTGATAATGAAAGAAAAGAATGAATTCACTGACCTCCTTCTCAGCATTCCCCCATAAACAAAATATATCCCTTTGTGTGGGATTTTGAGTTTTTCATTTCCAATAAATAAATAAATAAATAAAATTGATGCAACCTTAAGCTCTAGTCAAAAAAGAAGAGTTTTAAAATAACCTAAATAGAGTACAAGGGAAGCTACCTCTTGGTCACATAACCCTAATGGAGGTATTTCCTTGTCTGAAGCTATCTGTCCACTCATCTCATGTCTGTCTCCTTGCTGGAGTGATAACTACAGGTATGCTACAACAAATTAGTATTAAGAATATTTCACCTCATACATCAACATCCAGCACCACCTGCTGGTGAGAGCCTGTAGCCAGGCTGGATGAATTCTGCAAATCTATTCAAGTTCAGAAAAGGACAGATAGATCTTACAGATTTTGACTTCTTCATGAAAAGACCTAAGTACTACAATGCATATCTTACATACAAAAACAGACTATGTTCAACTCCCAGTTTCTCCAGTTAGAAAGAAAAACATTGATGAACTGAAAATGGGAAGAAAGCTTTCCGATGACACAAGGATGAACTTGTCTGGCCTAACCCAGTGATCCCAACTTTTCTCAAAATCCCAACATGCATTTTAAACAATAAATTTATGGCTTAAAAATATGAGTGAACAATGTGTGGTTCATCAAAGATTGCCAAACTTCAGCTTCACAAAGCCACAGAAAAATGGCTAGCAATGACATTATCTGGAAGGGCATGAGGGTTTAAAATGCATGCTTGAAATAGTATGACTAATGCCTTCTCAAAACTTTGAAACCTAAGGGAGATAACCAAACAAGGTTTTAGTGATTAGGATGAAGTGTCATTCTCCTACATATGTTTTACTAGTGACTAACCAAATTAAAATAAATTAACAAAACTAGCAAAATGATGCTAATATGCTTCATTTGCCTGATACCTAAAGCAGACATCTCAACTTTTTTTTGAAGACAACTTTACAAATAGTTACTGTGATAAAGCAGTTTAAAATGTCACTGACCTGGGTAACTAGACCAAAATTCTGAAATTATGTCAATTGTGCAGTCAGATAATACAAGAATGAGACACTTTTATCATAGAAAAAATGCTTGAATGCAAGATATGAAAGTAATGAAAAAGATCTGAGGATACAGAGGGAACAATGTTCATCTTGTCTCTAGTCCATAGTTCATAAAATAACAAGCTTAAACTTCAAGAAAACATGTTGTCCTTAAATAATAGAGAAAGGGAAAATGAATAGAATAAATAGCAGAGTTTGAAGGAACCTCAGACATCTTCTAGTCCAACCCACTGCCCAGGCAGGAAACCATTTCAGACAATTGGTTGTCCAATCTCTTCTTAAAAACTTCCAGTGTTGGAGTATTCACAACTTCTAGAGGCAAGTTGTTCCACTGATTAATTGCTCTAACTGTCAGGAAATTTCTCCTTAATTTTAGGTTGCTTCTTTCCTTGATTATTTTCCATCTTCAATACCAGAGTGGAGTATTGTTTCAGTAGTTACCAGATTTTTACATCTAAAACTCAACACACCAGTAAGGTTCAGCAACCTTTCTCTACTCTCTGTTGCCCTGTGATGTCGATGAAGGACTGGCTGTCCACAAGGACAGTGTAATTGTTTACAAAAGGAAGCCTTGTTTATAGAACTGTGTGCATAGAAGTCTTCCGTACAAGCTGCAACCCTGATAGTGCTAGGGGTTGTGTTGAAGCCTTTGCAAGCGCAGCTCTATATGAAAAGCTTCAAAAAGGATGCAGATAATTGTACTGCACATATGGACAGTCATTTAATTGCTTCACTGCTATTCACTATAGATTTCTACAGGCCTAAACAAAAATAGCATGTTACCTAGATCCACAACTTTGGCCATTTAACAATGACGAATGAAATGTAAATATAAACCATGGTTTGAATTTCATTTGATTGAAACTAACTAGGGTATAATTAAATTTACTAACAATCCATCCCTGATAAAGCAACGGAAAACCAGATGAAGAAAAATCTGAATTTCTCTTTATAGTGACACATGAGGAAATGAGAGAGATATGAGCTACCGTTTGTGCCTATTCATTCGTGTCACAATGAACTGTAACAGGTAATGCAGAGAAGACTCTGTCATGAAGCAGAGACAATGAAGCAGCTGCTGGAAGCTTCTGGCAGTGGACTGGGACATGTGGTGAACTGGGGCTGCCCTCTTTATTTGCTGTCTGGAGCAGTGTGTTTTATTGCTTCTAAGACAGATGGCTTGTCCAGAGCACTTTGTTGCCCTAGCTGGCCAAAGAGTGAAGGGAAAAGGTATGTAAGAGAGAGAGTAGAAAGTGGCAGCAGAGCCTCTTAGTAAAAGTGCAGACTCTATCCACTTGTTTTGTTTTTGTTTTTAAGGAATTTTCCTAGATAATTCCCTGACATGGGATGCCTAATATATTACTCTGTGAAATCAGTTATGAGTGAGTCTTTTAAACATGAATTGTTCTTACCCAACTGTATGATTGTTTAATTGACTTGCTTGAGTTCTTCTTTAAACACGCAGCTCCAAATCTCCTCCTTCAGGTCTGTATAAGTATCAACATATGCATCATATTTCGATGTCTTGTACATTCAGGTGCCCTTTTTCCTTCAACAGACTCTTCATTTATATTTCCAAAGTGGCTTGATAAAGAATATGTCATTGGTGTAAGAAAAACAGGATATCTCACAGATGAAAGAAAGATATGGCCTCAAGAATTAACTGCTGCAGGTCCAAGGATGGGGCTTCTGGGCCCCTCTGAGGGAAATTCTGTGTGTGCAGGATGAGGGTGGGCTATTGAACCCTGAGTTCAGCCTGAGCTTTGCCACTGAGATGTTATGCTTCTGAATCAGAGGTTCCATCTAGCTAGCCATGACTAAGAGCCATTGCTGATCAATTCTCCTCCGTAAATAAGTCTAATTACAGGAGAAAAAGAAGGAACTCCCTGCCCTGTGGCAGCTTCCTCCACACATTGGCCCTGACCTGTTCGATCCACCTAATCTGAGAGAATGCTGGCACCCTAACAAAGGTGGCAGCCACACAGAATGTTTCACCTGGTGATTGAAGTCAACTGGCAGGCCGGAATTTCCCTAAGGCTCAGTGTGTTAGCCCTGAAGTGCCAAGTATGCAGAAGCCTTGGAAGGCGGGAGGGGATAAGGGAATCCTTGGCATTAGTTTGATTTCCTCCCACTCCCAACAGCTCAGGGACAAAGGCCTTGGGAAAGAAGGGAAAAAGCTCCTCAATGCAGGTGTTTCTTAAATGGAGAGCGAAGGAACACCCTCCTTGTTGGCTGCAGCAAAGGAAGGCCTTCTGCTTCTCCTTCACCTCTTTCACACAAAAATAGGGGCCCTCCTGTCTCTTTGGCATTATACCTTTGAAAGAGAGGTGTTAATCACAATAAGATAAATGAAGCAAGAGAGGAGGAGGAGGAAGAGGAGGAGGAGGAGGAGAAGGAGAAGCTCCAGCCTACCCCTGTGCCTCAGTAATTACTGTTGAATGGCTTCTGGTCTGTTCACCTCTGTGCCAAGTCAGTAATGTATCCCCATTTGGTCGATTCGAGATCTCCAGCAACACCTGTGGGAAAGGCTTTAATTAATCCTCAGTTACTGTTGTAATTGCACTATCCTAAGGGAAAGACCTAGTAGCCAGGAATATGCTTTTAAACATATACTGTAAACAACATTTGTCCTCAGGAGGGTTCAGTAAATGCTGTGGCTTTGACCCTTTCAGTGCTGGATGCTTAGAAGAGTGTGTTTTGTTAAACTGCTAGGAGCCATGGAGTGGGTAATTCTTCTCATAACCTGTTGGCAGATGAAACATTTCTTGGCAATCTGTGCATAGATAAGAAGAATATTTTAACTTGCCCATTTCGTCTTAATTTTAATTACGCTTATTCTTTAAAAAAAACCCTCCAGATTTCAATAGAACTCATTCACAAGTAAGTAAGCAGGCCCAGGGTGGCACTTCAGCAGTCTTTTGTTCTTGGACTACTTGATTTCATTTTCAAACAGCCACACATAAAACAATAAAAAAAAACCTCACTCTGTGTGTGTGTGTGTGTGTGTGTTGTCTCTCCCACATTTGTGTTTATTTTTGGACTTACTTACAAAGCATCACTTTGCTTTTATGATTGGTTTGGTGAGTACTGAAGATCATCAGATACATTGAGGTTTCCCTGCAGGATAATTTTGATTTATGGCTGGAAAGGAGGAGAAATGAAAACAGAGGAACAGGAATGATGTGGTGGGAAATCTAATGTTAATTTCTTTTTTGTGATGGTTGCAGATCATGCAAATCTAACAATAAATCATACCCTAAGTAACTTGTAATAAAAGGTACACTTTTTTCTCCTTTGGGGAATTTATTTCATTATATATTATTTGGATTCCAATATATTTGGCTTCTTGAAAATCACCTTTGGAGGAAAATATTACAATTAACCATATCTACTTGTAGGATCAATCTGGAAAATTATTCAGTGATTGAGCATTAACTTGGAAAGAATCCCTAATAAGTACACAAACCCAAAAAGTATGACAAAAGCTCATTTTAAGCAATGGAAGGATAGATATTATAGACTTACAGTTTTCAAGCATTTAATTGTATCCTGCCTTATGGAACAACAGAAAATTAATGTTGTTCCATCATATACGTCACACTCCTTATTCTGCCAGTAAATTGATATTAAAATATATTTGCTTTCTAGTGACCCATACTCTGAAGTCTCAAAGTTATATGATTCTTGAGAATGGCAACTCATTGAATATTAAAAATTCTATCCTATTCAGAAATGCATTTGGATTTTGTCTGTCTTTTCTGATTATTTATTGCTTCTCTTTCCACAAAAGTATTGTTACTTAGCATGAAAGATATACTCTACAATATTCCAAAACTTTCCCCAGGAGAATTTGCCAGCTCAAAGCTTCCTGAGAATCAGAATTTAACAGTCATTCTAAGCCTTTATATAGAGGTAGATATGGCAAACTACAAGGACCTGTAATCTTGCAGATCCAATAATAAAATAATTTTCCCATTTCTGCTAAAGAATATATTTTGGGGAAGGTGATTAGGAGATTTCCAAGTCTTCTTATGATACAGGGATGTTTGGATGGATTTTAAAAAATGCCTCATTTTGCATTTTGCTGACCAATGGGGACTGTTTGGGATAGAAAAATACAGCAAGGGGTCACAATAAGCAAAAACAATGAAAGAAAAGAATTATTTTACCCAACTGAGTTAACCAGCAAAAGCAGTTGCAGGAGGGAACAGTGGTTGTATTCAACCATCCAGTCACTTAAGAAGGCAATTTGAAGGATGTTTCTTGTGAATAAATACATTGAGTCATGGTGGCATAGTGGTTAGAGTGCAGTATTGCAGACTAATTCAGCTCACTGCCTGGAGTTCAATTCCCACCAGGCTCAGGGTTGACTTAGCCTTCCCTCCTTCTGATGTCGGCAAAATGAGGACCCAGATTGTTGTGGGCAATATGCTGACTCTGTAAACCACTTAGAGATGGCTGTAAAGCACTATGAACCGGTACATAGTCTAAATGCTATTGCTATAATACCCATGCAGAAACATGAGCTATTTTGGACATGACTCAAATCCCCCCCCCCTTTTTTTTTTGAAAGAGCACTTTCAGAAAAGGGCACTATACTATTTCCACCTATTAAAATTAAATATTTCCTTTTCTTTAGTAGAAGTTGGCAACCCACAAGTTTTTAGGTACTTTTAAACTTGACACATGTAGTGATCCAGGGCTTATCTTAGATTACATCCGGTCCTATTGAATATTTTATGCAAACTAAAAATGAATTGCTGGCTTTGACTGGTGAGCCCTGAGTTGGTTCTCAGAATGGTTGGTGAGTGCAGAGTCTTGCTGCTACTCATTTGAGTAGGTCTTGATCAGAGATTTTGAGGAAAGAAAGAGAAGCACCTGGATAATTAAGAAATCACCCCTAGGGAGAAGAGAGAAGTGTGAGATGGTGCTACAACAGTTTTTCTCAATGTTTTCTGAACATCCTCCAGAATATGTGAAATACAATTCACAGTAAGTACAGGTAGTCCTCAACTTACAACAGTTTCTTTAGTGACCATTCAAAGTTACAATGGCACTGAAAAAAGTGAATTTATAACTGTTTTTCATACACTTATGACTTTTGCAGCATCCCCAGGGCCATATGATCAAAATTCAGACACTCAAATGAACAGCTTTTGTGTCCTTCTGACATGCAAAGTCAATGGGAAAGTCAGATTCAATTAATGACAATGATACTAACCTACCAACTGCAATGATTCACTTAACAACCATGTCAAAAAAGGTGGTAAAATGGGGCAAAACTCACTTAACAAATGTTTCTCTTAACAACATAAATTTTGGGTTCAGTTGCAGTTGTAAGTCAGAGGACTACCTGTTGTATAATCATAGTTGAGAATTATGGGTATTGAAGTGCATATATATGGTAATGTAAGGACAGCTGCAGTGGAATAGCAATTCTTGCTCTGTATAGATTTAAAAAATTGAATCCTGCTCAATCTACTACTTCATGGTTATAAGCAAAGATTTATCTAAGTCCGGGGCCCGCCAGATCTGTGGATTTCAAAACCTAAAATTTTCAGCAATGACTAGTTGGTGTAGAGATTGGGAGTTGCAGTCCACACACCTGGAGGACACTCAGATTACAAAAACCTGATTTAGGCTAAAGTACTACTTTCTAGTCAAGTGTTCAGTGCTGAGGAATAATAGTTATTCACTCAAATACAGCTGCATTTATATTTTCTTGACTAATTCTGTTCAATTGCAATTAATTTGTAAAAAAGACAGAGTAAGTACAGTATTTCTAATGATAAGGGCCTGAAAATATTAGTCTGGGTTTTTTTTTTGTTTAGAAAACATATGAAGCATTAAAAAGGGGAGATAATAATTGATACCCTCTTAAGTTGTTGTTGCTCTGTCTGTAGTGAATTATCTGGAACATCCTAAGTGCAAGTAAAATTGGGATCCTTCAAGTCTGAGTCACTTTATTTCAACAGAATGTTAACCATATTTCAATTTGCACTTAAATTAATGGGTAACTACAAAGCTTTGGAAGTCTTAAAGAGCATGTTTCGCCTATTATAACACATTTTATTAATCAGTGTCTTTCATTAAGAGAGATCCTTCAGCTAAACAGTCATATGTCTATCAGAGGGGGCCAGGGAAACGATCTTCACACACATAGTAATTGCAAAGAAAGGTGGCTCACCAAGCACATTTAGAGATTCTCCAGAACAGTTCAGAAAATCTGTTTTTGGTTGGGATACTAAAATTAAGGTTAAGGCATTTAAAAAAAAAACCCAGAAATAAGAGACTAGCTAAAGAAGCAAACAGAAGAAAAGAATGCTCATAAAATTCTGAATTTTGAAATACAGGTATTCTTCCATTTATGATCACAATTGAGCCCAAAATTTCCATTGCTAAGCAAAACAGTTAAGTCAATTTTGTCCCATTTGTCCCACAGTTGTTAAATGAATTGTTGCGATTGTTAAGTTAGTAACATAATTAAGTGAATCTGGCTTACCCATTTTCTTTGCTTGTCAGAAGGTTACAAAAAGTGATCACACGATCCCCAAGACATTACAAGTGGCATAAATACATGCCAGCTGCCAAGTATCCAAATTTTGATCACATGATCACAGCGAAATTTCAATTGTAAGTGTTGTAAATGTAAAAACTGATCAAAAGTCATTTGTTGTTGTAACTTCAAACGGTCACTAAATAAATAGTTGTAAGTTAAGGACTACTTGTATTTAGATCTGCATTTGCTATCCAATGGATTTTTCATTAGAAGCTATTTTGATGCTCCCTTTTTAAAAAAATCAAATTAACTTTTCTTTCACTCTCAATGTAGCATAATTTCATTTGCTCCCTTTTTTACATAAATCCCAATTCAACATTCCAGTGGTTGTCTTTAAACTGCTAAATAAATTAGCTTTGTTCATAGTCACTCATATCTTAGTCATCTCCCTGATGGACTATGAAACAAGCCTTATTGAGGCTGTCCTTGAAGTCCAGAATGTATGTATATGATCACATTTATATGATGGCCCATCTCACAAAAAGGTGATTCTGGGTGGCACACAAAAAATAATTAAAAACAATAAATATATATAAAAAGAACCATTATTAACATGTAAAAAACCATAAGGCACAAGAGAGAGTGAATATTATCTATAGTGACATCACAAGGTTTCACTAGTCACCTGGAATCCCCAGTCCTGATGACATAGCCAGATCTTGAGGGACTTCTAGAAAGTTAATAAGAATGAAACTAACTTTAATTTTGGGGGTGAATGTCAGTGGTGGGATTCAATTTTTTTTTTGCTACTGGTTCAGTGGGCATGGCTTAGTAGGCGTGGTGTGACTTGGTGGGCATAGCAGGGGAAGGATACTGTAAAATCTCCATTCCCTCCCCACTCCTGGAAGAAGGTTATTGTAAAATCTCATTCCCTCCCCACCCCACTAACCTGCTTTCCAGCTCCATTCTCCTATGCAGGGTAACAAAAGAAGACCCAGCCAATCAGCTAGGACTCAGGAGGCAGAGAATAGATGGGGCGTGGCCAGTCAGAGATATTTGCCGGTTCTCCAAACTACTCAAATTTCTGCTACCGGTTCTCCAGAACTGGTCAGAACCTGCTGAATACCTCTGGTGAACGTTTCATAAGGTGAGGGCCACAACAGAGAAGAACTGCCTATTGGTACCCACAAAATGTATATCTCTAGCAGTTGTGAACTGCAGCATGCTTTCTCTACCACATCTGACAGGATGGGCAAATATAATTAGGGAGAGATGGTCCTTTGGATAACCTGGCCCTATGTCATGAAGGGCTTTAAAGGTTAAAACCAGCACCTTGAATTGGATCAGAAGCAAATTGGCAACTAATGGGGTTCACAAAGCAGAGATGCTATTCTAAAAGCACATATAACTGTCTGAGCTGCTGGATTCTACATCAGCTAAAACTTCCAGACACTCTTCAAGGTCAGCCCCATGTAAGTGCATTACAGTAAACTGGGAGGTGATTAGGATATGAGTAATCGTGAGCAGAGCCTCTCAATCTAGGAAAAGGCACAACTGGAGCACAACATGAAGCTGTGCAAAGGTCCTCCTAGCCATGTTTACCACTTGCTCTTTGAGCAAGAGCCATGAGTCCAAGAATCCCCCTATATGGGACATCAGGCCTTTCCAAGGCAGTACAACTCACCCAACTCATCTTTGATGGCATAGTCCAGATTCAAAAAGTGGTTTGGAATGCATGTGGGCACGTTTATTGTTTCAGTAGGCACCTCCTCAAATCACTCATACTGTTTCCCATGTTGACTTAATAGCACTTTAAAGAATTAGCAATGGTAAATGGAAGTTGCCTCCATGTAGTCTTTTTTAATCTGGATCACTGAACCTTACTTGGCACAAGAGATGCAAATAGTCCTTCTCTATATACAGTTTAGCTTAAAGCTTTCAGTTTTGATATGCCTTCCAGTAATCCATTCTTTTTTGATAGGTACTTGCCTTTAAAAATATTCACTTTTTTGTTTGTTTGTTTAACTGTCTTAATTTATAATTGTGACTTTGGTTTTGACTGGCTGTTGCTTTATTGCAGTTTTATATAAATAAAAACCTAATTTTTGGGTTCTTCTGGAAAAAATAAAATGTGGAAGAGAAAACATTTAATAAATCATATAATTAAATTTAAATAGGAAATGTGTACTTAATGCTGGATTACTGTCAACAGATCTTTAAATGTGTTCATTTGTGACTGAATTATTAGCCAGTATTCATGAAAATCAGTAGTTACTATGGATTTGAAGGTCTTCAAGACAGAGATATAAAATAAACTTCATTCAGAGTTGATTTGAATGATCCAGCAACATTATTATTAATATTTTCATTCAGATATTATTGTGTGCAGAATTCAAATTAAATTACATTATCAGTCTACTTATCCTAACCAGATATTTCATCAGAAACACAATTAAACAATTTAATTTTTTTGCAGTATCTTCAACCAAGGCATTCAACTGTGTCCATATCAAATATATACCTTTTGTCAACCACCTGCAATTAGCTGAACTCAAATGGACTGCATTTGACAAAAAAAAAGTTCAACATGTGCTCTATGACAACATTTCCCACTGAATTCCCAATTTAGCTTTCCACCAAGGCTGCCAGCTAAAGCTTGCCTGATTTTGGCAGACTTGCTAGCAAAATTTGCATGGTAGAGACAGAAAATTGAAACCCAAGTCCAGCCCTGCCAATCCACCACACACGCAAAAGAGCTTAGCTTCCAGCATCTGATCACTATTTTGAAGGGGCAGCTAAGAGGCTAAGTACAAAAGAGATTTGTATGCCAAACTGCAGTCCAGATTTTGGAATGGAAATGGAAGTATTACTTCAATGTAGTTGTACATTTATTTGGATTGGCTTTGACTGTATATAAAAAATGTCAAAGGTACAATTTTCAGTGATACTCTTGAAAAATCAGAATACCCTTGAAAACTGTTCAGAAACTGCAGCAACTCCAAATATAGCGACCACATTCTTGAGTTTCCTAAAAAATAAATAGTCCAAAAACAGATTGATCTGGCTGCTCAGATCAAATTTTGCCTGAAAACTCTTTTTTTAACTTTACTATTTTTCTATGCATAATCCAAGGTAGGGGTTTGGCAGAAAGCAAACAAACATTGCATAAGTCAATTTTAACATTTCTCCCTTTATGTGAAAGGAAGAAACTATGTGAATTTTCCTTAAAACAGTATTCTACAGAGCTTCCTATTGCTGACAGTGATTAATTTAGCCTTCATATAAAAAGCATGACTTAAAGAAAAGACATTCCCTAAGAGAATACTCAGTGTACAAACCTTCTGAGGATTTAAGGCTATCACATTTTCAACTAGCTTTGATGGCTAGTGACTTCTAGAGTGAACTACATTTATGTAGATTGTATGCCTGGAACATACAACCTAAATACTGAATGTCAGATAAATTATTGTAGTAACTTTTGAAAATAATACCAAAATAATTTCACTATAATGATGCTCAAGCTTCAGTTACAAAAAATAGAATAATAGATGTTATGGTTAAAAATACTATAGGCCGTCTATTTAGGATTTGGCAGGAGGTGGTGAGGTCTAAACACAAAGAAGTAAAGCCAGGAAGTAAAAGATAAGGATGGTGGGATAGTAAATACGTAAAATGGAGGAAAAAAATAAGGAAAATCCAGAAATAAGAGAATGAGGTAGGATATTTATGTATCTTCAGGCTGCACAAACATGACGGCTAGAAAATTCTGGGAGTTGAAATCCACACATCTTAAACCTTCCAAGATTGGAAACTCATAAGCTAGTTTATCTTTGTTTGGGAAGAGAACAAAAGGAAAGCCTTATATTATTTCTGAAGGTAAGTCATTCTATCTTATTCCTGAATTTTGCATGTTATTTGAGAAGCATGGAGCTCTGCCCTTCCATTGGCTAGTCTGGGGAAGTAGGCCTAATATTTATCTATTCCAAAATAAGAATGATAAAAATCAGAGGTGAAATTCAGCAGGTTCTGACCAGTTCTGGAGAACTGGTAGAGGAAATTTTGAGTAGTTCGGAGAACCAGCAAATTCCACTTCTGACTGGAGATTTTACAGTATCCTTCCCCTGCCATGCCCACCAAGCCATGCCCACTGAACTGGTAGTAAAAGAAATTGAATCCCACCACTGATACAAAGAGATATTTGGAATGCTGAAGACCTTAGCTTGTGTTTGGGGCTCTGTCTTTCCATGGAACTGATGTGATGGAACTGGAGGCTAGTAGGAATGGCAGAGATGAGAGGAGACATTACCAAACAAAGAAAACATATAAATCTTAGATACAACAAATCTTAGATACTGGTCATGCTTGCCAGTGAGATAAAGAGAATTCTGTGTGCAATATGATATAAATTTTTGGGTGTTTATGAACATGGAGTCTCATGTAAACAGTAGACATAATTCCCAATTTTTACTGTTCGCTAATAGCACTTAGCTCTTAGACTTCATAGTGCTTTATAGCCCCCTCTCTAAGCATTTTACAGAGTTAGCATATTGCCCCCAACAATTTGGGTCCTCAATTTATCAACCTACTAAAAGGATGGAAGGCTGAGTCAATCGTGGGCCAGTGAAAATCAAACTGCTGGCAATACTGCATTCTAACCACTGTGCCACCACGACTCTCTAATGTTCCTGTTGTGTTTCTTAGTAGTGTTTTCCCACCAGAGCTTGGTACTGACCATTTATGCTTTACTTCAAAAATAAAGTTCTGCATAATCTTGTTAGAAAAAAAAAATTCTATCTATATTTATTGTTATGTATGTAGGTTTGAATGTTATTGGTTTATTTGAACTGTTTTTGTAAAATGTTAAATGGTATTGGTTTAAATAGTGCGGGAAGAAACCCTGCACTCCCATTGGCTGGCAACTACGGCTGCAGGCTATAAGAGGAATCAGTAGCCCAGCCAGCTCGGGTCCATTCGAGCTGTAGTCACTGAATAAACTCTTCACTGAAGCTCTTCGCGTCTGACTTTTCATGCAAACTTAACACTGGCGATGAAGGTGGGATTTCCCTGAAGAGAAGACAACGCGGAAGATAGCAGAGGGTCGAGATGGCTGTGCTGAACACCCCCCCAGCCCCGTTCGATCCGGCGGCGGAAGACTGGGACTCGTATGCGGATCGCTTCCAGATGTACCTGGAAGGAAACGACCTCGCCGACATTCCCGAGAGATGGAAGAGGGCGGTATTTCTCACGCACTGTGGTCCGGTAGTCTTCAAGATAGCGAAGGTGTTAGCGGGAGCTGCAGAACTGATGGTAATGGAATGGCCTGATTTGGAGAAGCTTTTAAGAGCCAATTATGCCCCACAAGTATCGTGCCTCATTAAGAGACATGAATTTTACCGTCGGGATCAAGGGGAAAGCAAGAATGTTAATGACTTCATGGCAAGTTTAAGGGACATTGGGGGTGCTTGTGAGTTTACCAACTTAGAAGAGGCCATGCGTGATCAGTTTGTTTTAGGCCTCAAAGATAAGGTCTTACAAAGCAAACTGTTAATGAAACCTAAGATCACGTTTAAAGAGGCCATTGAAGAAGCTGTTTCAGCGGAAGCCACCAAGTCCTCAGCAGCGGCCATGAAAGAGATTAACAAGGCCCCAAGCCAGGCCTCAAGCCATTCTGATGTGGAAAAATCCACAACAGCCCATTGCGAACAAATAGACTCTGATTCAGATTGCAGTGAGGTGGAGGAAGGGATTTTTAGACTCAGAATGGAGAAGAAAAGGAAAGACCCTGGGAGAAAGAGGCAAGAATATTATTGCAGAGGCTGTGGGGGGCATCCCGCACTGAATGCAAGTTCTTAGACACCATCTGCCTACGTTGTGAGAAAAGGGGTCACCTAGCCAGAGTCTGCAAATCATCTAGAACTCTACCTAGCAGGAAGAAATTTCCTGAAAAGGATTTTAAGCCCAACAACTTCTTTGAAAAGATGGGGCAATTCAGAAGCAAATGGGAAGAATGAAACTCACCAAACAATCACCATTGGTCATTCTTCACCCTTTAGAAGCAGAAAAGTACACGTGAAGGTGTTCATTGAAGGAAGACCTTGCCAAATGGAAGTGGACTCAGGCTCTTATTTATCTATGGTGTCATGGGACACTATCCACAGACTCTTTCCCAAAATTCAGAAAAAGCATTTCCAGAAGCAAGCACTGACTCTCAAAGACTACCAAGGGAACAAGATTCCAGTAGTTGGAGCAAGAGAATTCAACGTGCAGTTTAAAGGCCACACCAAACGTTTGCCCCTGACCATCGTGGACAAGGATCGCCCAAGCTTGCTGGGACTTGAGTGGTTCAAGCCACTAGGCATCAAGGTGACTGGCATCAATCATGTGAGCAACTCTGAATGGGAGGAGTCCTTGAAGTCTGAGTTTCCAGAGGTCTTCAGTGAAGGACTGGGCAAGTATATGGGGACCCCTATCACTTTCAACCTAGATCCCAAGGTGCCCCCAATTTGTTTGAAGCCCAGGAAGGTTCCATTTGCTTTAAAGGAAAAAATTGATGCACAATTAGACAAATTAATTGCTCAAGGGGTTTTAGAGCCCACTGACCACTCCAGGTGGGAAACACCCATAGTCACACCAGTCAAGGCTGATGGGTCAGTAAGAATTTGTGGAGACTATAAGGGGACACTGAACGATGCGCTGCAGCAGAGCGCATACCCAGTGCCAGTTGTGCATCATCTGCTACATTCACTTGGCAGGGGCACAGTCTTTGCCAAATTGGACTTGGCCCAGGCATATCAACAACTAACAGTTGATGATGCCACTGCAGAGGCCCAAACCATTGTGACTCACAGAGGTGCCTTCAAATGTAAAAGGTTACAATTTGGAGTAAGCGTGACACCAGGCATTTTTCAAAGCCTTATGGAAAGAATGCTTCAAGGGCTGCCAGGGGTAGTGCCTTACTTTGATGATGTGTTAATCTCTGCTGAAAATGACACTCAGTTACAAGAAAGACTCAGAGAAGTCCTTACCAGATTCAGAAAAGCGGGGTTAAAAGTCAAGGAAGAAAAATGCACACTTAAAACAGACAGGGTTGAGTTCCTAGGCTACATGATTGAGAAGCATGGCATCCACCCTACTGATGCCAAGGTTAAAGCAATCAAAGAAGCCCCAAAGCCTAAATGCAAAACAGATTTGCAAGCCTTCCTTGGACTCATTAACTTTTATCACATATTTCTACCTCAAAAAGCATCCATTGCTGAACCTTTGCACCGATTGCTTGATAAAAAAGCTGTTTGGATCTGGGGGAGGAAGCAACAATCAGCATTTAACAGTATTAAGAGACTAATCACATCTGATGCTGTATTGATACAGTTCTCTGAGAATTTACCTGTTATACTGACCTGTGATGCATCCCCTTTTAGAGTGGGGTGGGTTTTGAGCCACAGGCTTCCCAGTGGAAGGGAAGCCCCTATTGCATTTTACTCTCGCACTTTGTCCAAAGCAGAGAGGAATTATAGCCAACTGGACAAAGAGGCATTGGCAGTTGTTGCAGCTGTCAAGAAATTTCAAGAATATCTGTATGGCAGGTCATTTACCATTGTTATAGATCACAAACCTTTGTTGGGCATTGTGGCAGGAGACAAACCTACACCTACGATCCTGTCACCAAGAATGCTGAGGTGGACTGAATTTCTTGCAGCTTATTCATACAAACTGATTCACAGGCCTGGCAAGGACATTGGACATGCTGATGCACTGAGTCGTTGCCCACTTCCTTGCCACAAGGAGGACTTTGAACCTGAAACACACACCTTTTTCCTAGAAACTGTTGCTAAGCTTCCAGTTCATGCTGCTGAAATTGCGAGAGAGACTGCCAAAGACACTGTGTTGGCTCCTGTTATAGGCTGGATTAAGAAAGGTTGGCCTCTCCAAGATCTACCTCACCTTGCCCAACCTTTTAAGTCCAGACAAACTGAATTATCTGTATTAAGAGGATGTATTTTGTGGGGTAACAGGGTGGTTATTCCTGCAAAACTGCAAAGAGAGGTTTTGGAAATGTTACATGAGGGTCATCCTGGTATTGTAAGGATGAAGGGATTGGCCAGGAGTTATGTATGATGGCCAGGTATTGACAAAATGGTTGAAAACTGGGTTGCATCTTGTCCCAATTGCCAGGTAGTCAGGCCTGCCCCACCTCACGCCTCCACACAGGAATGGGAATGTCCTAGGGGCCCGTGGTCTAGGATCCACATTGATTTCGCAGGCCCTACTAGAGGGCACACTTTTCTGGTTATAGTAGATGCATATTCCAAATGGCTCGAGGTATTTCCCATGACATCCACCACAACTGATGCTGTCATCAAGCAGCTCAGAAAACTGTTTGTAACCCATGGGTTACCAGATGTTCTTGTCTCTGACAATGGCCCTCAATTCACATCTAACATTTTGAATCCTTTCTAGCACAACAGGGTATCAGACATGCCCTTACTGCCCCTGGGCACCCTTCGGCCGGGCTGAATGCATGGTACGCTTTACCAAAGAGAAGCTCCAGCAACTGGGTCCTGGGGACATCACTGAGAAGCTTGAAAAACTTCTTAGTGTTCAGCACATCACTCCTAGCCCATCTACTAACTTATCCCCAGCAGAGTTGTTGATGGGTAGGAAACTTAGGTCTTCCCTTGACTGCCTTCATCCCACTTACGCACCCAATGCACCACTGGATTCCACTTCCAAAGTTCGTACTTTCAGTGTGGGTGATTCTGTGTATGCTAAGAACCTTATAGGTGAGCCTCTGTGGATTCCTGCTGAAATAACTCACATCACTGGCCCTCGTTCTTACAGGGTACAAACAGAGGATGGACTCCTCTGGAGCAGGCACATTGATCAACTTAGATCCAGGTTTCCTCAGGAACATCGCCCCTGTCTCTCTCTGGTTCCCTCACCTGATGTCACTTCTAGGGGGGAAAGGGAGGAACAGGAGGAAAATCAGCAAGCAAGAATCAACCCCATGTGTAACGAGCCATTACGACAGGAACCATCCCGAACCCTGTCAGAATGCCAAGATCCATCCTTAGAAGTGGAAGATTGCACATCACTACCTGACTTGGGTGCTGACATTGGAATGGAGATGGGTTGGGAGGAGAGACCAGATTCTAACAGTCAAACAGGGTCTCCTTTCACAGGAAGTCCCAGCAGGGAAATGTCAGGAGACACATTTCCCCTCTCACTGGGTGAGAATGTTAAAACTTCTGAACCACGAAGGTCTCAACGTACACGTAAGAGCCCCACCTGTTTAAAGGAATACATTAGATAGGTTGGGGTTTGGTATGGACTGAACCTAGTGGGGAGGGGTGTTATGTATGTAGGTTTGAATGTTATTGGTTTATTTGAACTGTTCTTGTAAAATGTTAAATGGTATTGGTTTAAATAGTGCGGGAAGAAACCCTGCACTCCCATTGGCTGGCAACTACGGCTGCAGGCTATAAGAGGAAGCCATAGCCCAGCCAGCTCGGGTCCATTTGAGCTATAGTCACTGAATAAACTCTTCATTGAAGCTCTTCGCGTCTGACTCTTCATGCAAACTTAACATTTATGAACTGAGGCACAAGAATCACCTGTGATCAATTATGCGATCAAGGTGCTTTCCAAAATGTTTTTCTCAAACTTTACATACGTTTGGTATCCAAAGTTTTAAAAAAGCTTCAGTGTAACAGAGAAAAGAGTTCAGGGTAATGATGTTACAATATGTCATAATTAATAGGTTCAAAATGTTGGTTTCTCCAATTTGGAACAGTTTATTGTGTTCCAAGTCTAAAGTTATTCTCTATTTCAGAGTACAAAAAAAGAGCTCAACTTTGTATGATTTGCATTCATAAGGCTATTTATAGAGTAACATTTTAAAATGTTAATTGCTTATATCTCAGTAATTCATACTTCTTTTACAACCTTTCTCACTTAATCTCAATGCCTCTCACAGGCCTCAGAAATGATATATGTGTGCAAAGGGTAGTGTCTGATATCTACAACATGGTCTGCTATGGGTTCAGAGAGGACTCTGGTATAAACATTGCCAAATTGGAACAGTGCAAAAGCATATTACTTTTTCTAAACAGAAGTAAAGACAGGATGGCAAACAGTAGGGCATGAACAAATACTTCTCAAAGAATCTTAAACTTCAACAAGTTATGAGAATAAGAGACATTGATCTCCACACTTCTATCATGATGGCATGGCTGCCTAATGAAGTTATACTTTTCAGTGTTAATTACTAAAGAGGAGAAATATTCTTTGCTGAACCTCTTAATGCCAAAGAGAACGAAGCAATCATACTTATCCATATATATTTTAGAGTTTGACAACACACTAATTGTTGTTTGTTAGATTAATATGCCTCTTTTCTCCAGGGGCCCAAGTTGATTTCTAATGGAATCTCCTCTTCTCACTACTCACGTGAGCTAGATGAAGCTGACTGGCTCAAAGTAAACTTCTGTGTTTGAGAGTGGATCTGAACCTGGTCCTAGTCCAATATCTCAGCTGAGTATGATACTGATAATTTCTATCAATATGAGTATGATGATGTTGATAACTTTTATCAGTATTATGCTAAAGAGCTAGCAAGTTTCTTAGATGGTGTTAAATAGCAAAAAAGAAATTGCACTTTTCTATTCCTGGCTATGCTTCTGGGTTTTTTTTTAGATTTCTTACTTGCTCCTACTTAGATATCTACATATTTAAACCAAAAATTAGTAGCTGAATTAAAGAGACACACTGGGATAAAATGCAAAATAATATACTTCTGTTTCCAATGTGTGTGTTACACATACCCTGAAATTTTACATGGAGGATAAAAACTGTGATAGCCATGCCTCAGCCCTAAAATTGGATGGCCTTGGGAAGAAGTCACTCTTTCATAGCTCCTTGTCACATAGTAGGTCTGAAGATAAATGAAATAGGATTATAAAGCTTTTTGTCTCTGAGAGGGCCAATAAAAATGATAAATAATCATGCTCATTATTCTTTCAGAATCCTTAAGTTCTCACCTGACCTCTGGCTATTAATTGATTGAATAATAATTCACATTACTTTCCTAGATCTACCAAAAGTATGTCTTGGATTATCAGTCAGTGAAAAGCACACATTTTGTGATAATTGATGTAAAGAGAACATAATTCAGTAACTATGTGAGGACCAAACTAAATGTGATAATAAGGTGTTCTTTCATGCCCTTTTGAAAGTAGGAGAATGCACCCCCCCACCCAAAAAAAGAGAGTGTAGGGATACCTAGCATGTGCATAAGTAGTATAGAGAGAGAACCAGAAATATAAATTTTTTATTAAAGATAATTCAATTTAATTAATTTAAGAAGTGCATACTTTCTATATTTCTATAGTCCACCTGATGGTGTGTGTTGTCCCATATGGATCTTGACCCTTAAACTGGACATGGAATGCAAATCTTTGAAATATAACTGGCAATTGTAACCCATTGAATCATGATTTCAGAGGCATCTCTTTACCTAGCAAACACCGATTGTCAAAAAAAAAAATATTGGAGCAGAAGCAACTTTTAACTTTTAACCTGGCAGCTTCCCCTTTGACTTGTGAAAAGATGGCAGGGAGTATTAGAAATATCCCTCCCTCCCTCCATTCTTTCCTTCCTTCCCTCCTCCCTCCCTCCCTCCTTCATTCCTTTCTCAGCAAGCAGGTAAGTAGCTGCTGCCAGGCAAGGAAGGAGTGTATGAGTGGCCAGCATAATGGAAGCTCAGAAAGACTGGCAGAGAGAGTGCAGATAGGGCAGATTTACCTGAATTTTCAACTTTTCCTGCAAGGTTTTCCCCATTGACATTTTTCCTGCAGATTTCCATGTCAGCACAGCGGTGAAGCTGAACAAGAGCAGCACAACAATGTTGCAGGTTCAACAACTTTTCCCAGTTTTATTCCCATGGGAGTCATATGGCCCAGCACTCTGTAAATTAGCCCCTTTCTTCAATAACTGTTGCCCTACACCTTCCATTTCTGTCAATTCCTGTTAACTTTCCTTGGTTATTTACATGTGGGAAGAGGGAGTTTCCCTTGAGTTTCCTGCTAACATCTTAATGAAAAATGCATATCTGACATTAATGTTAGTTCTACCACAGAAAGGCATGGCATATATAATATACAAGTAAATAAAATTTTGTAGTTTCTTTTCATAATGAAATGCAGGCATTTCATCAATACTTAACAGTTGTTAACATCATCAAAGAGTAATTAAAACCTTAAACTTGAATCCAAAATGGCACTGTGGTACCATAGTTAAACTATTTACAAAAAACAAGAGAAATCCACTACCTCACCAAGTCTTTTGCTCTTTGGTTGACATACCGATTACCCAAATAATACATAGATCACTATGTTCTCAAAGGAATTATGACCACTTCCCACCATAGATGGTAACTTTCATTTGATTCTGTCTCCCCTTCCCTATGCCTCATATTCACACAATTTAAACTTTGACAGATCCACCCTTCTTTAAAAGTTCAGGATTACTTTGATTTTTTTTTCCCCTGGCAATTTGTTAAACACAGAAATGTACACACAGAGAGACTGACAGACAAACACACATACACACACACAAAATAAAAATCTAATAACAAGAAATTATTAACCAGGTGTTTTATAGATGCAGATAATAAAATTACCAGTTGCCAATTATATATTAGAATAACACTTTCAATTGTATATTTCAATGTTCTGTCCGGAGGCAATAATCCAATCAAATCATCTAGGAAAAGCAGGATGATACAGTATGTATGTGTATGTATATGTGTATGTGTAGTATGTGTACATGTATATGTGTGTGTGTCTATGTGTGTGTATATATTTATATATGAATGTTTTTCCCATTTAAAAAAATAAAATAAATTGGATTATTGATCTAAAAGAATTATACCATCACAGTTATTTTAATTTTTTAATGTAACGACTTACAAGTCACAATTACTTTATCTGATGTGAATGTATTTGTATGGCAATATGTAATGCAACCTTTTGAAAAGTGCATCTCTGATGTTCATTGTTGCTATGTGTACTCACATGGCATCCAAGTTGAGGCATATGGTTGGACTATAGGCATTCATAAGGCAGCAATCAGACTAATTAGGCTGTGCCTTTAATAAATATGTATTTGAAAAATATTTTCTGGTATTTGCATATACATTTGGTTCAGTGGAGGAGCAAGTATATGACAAAAATTCATGAATCTGTCCATGCATTTGGGCAATTTTCTTGGAAAAATTAGGTGTTAATTTTTAGAAACAATTATCATCCTGACCTTGATGATTAAGTATGATAATTAAAAGACGTTGTGAGTAATATGTTTTATATCATAAACATTCCTTTCTGATCTAGTCACTGAAAAAAATACCATTTTAGTACAGCAAGGAGTATTTTTTCAATATGATTAGCAAGCCATCTGTTGACATTTTAGTGCAATCTTTTGAAAGTCCCCAGCTTACTGCTTCAGTTTTAGCAAAGACAGAACCTAAAATAGTAATGCCTTTTGCAGTTCCATCAGAAGAAGGTGATTTGGAAAAGGCAGATGTTTGAGAACAATTAAGAAGATATTTAGAGGATTTGCAAAATTTTCCTAATGAAACAAGAAGGTAAGGAAAATTCACCAAGGCTTGTGTCTCTATTTGATCCCTTCGGGCTAGTTAAAGAAGATCTTTAAAAGTAAATGAAGCTTTGTTGCTAGCTTTGAATGGGATTGCCACTCAAATTTTGACCAACATGAAATGCAAATGCATTTGGGGAATTCTTGCTAAATGAAGTAACTTAGGAATTCAGAAGAAACATATAATAATAGCATAATATCTTATGATAAATCAATCTCTTCTACTCCAATATTGACTATTCTAAATGTCAATAGTTCTGTCAATTTTCTATATGCATCCATCATGATTTAGGTTTCTCATCTACAAACAGTTCCATTCATGGAGAAGGTCAAAGCATCGGCATTCCAGATGTTGAACTTGGATGTCTGTTCTTGGACTCTTGTTGTATTACATCAAATTTGGGAAGGGGAAATCCAACTAACTCCAAGAGGTGAATTTCTTTTTTGCAAGAATGGTAGTAGCATCTACTTTGAAACAACCAGTAATTAGGCTGTTCCTGAAGAAAACCTAAGCTAGATCCAAAAATAGTCATTAAATATAGGTTGATAGCCCCATTCCTTGGTAAATTAACAATAATATGCAGTCACTTTTAAGATAATGTTTATTGTCCATTTCAATGCATTTAGGTTTGCATACCAGTGCTATACTATAGCAATTCTTCTTCTAATTGAATAATTACATACACCTAAAGGATTATTGTGCATGGATATTATTCGGTGTGAATCCATAAACTCTATTTTATTCCCTATGCTGATTAGCATTTACATGAAGCTAATGGTGCAAATCGTTTAATAATTTGGACAGAGATCTCACCAATGTGTGGGTGACATACACTACCACTCCTTTTCTTCTTAAAGAAGTTGGTGTTCTAACTAGTCCTGTGTACAATTATGATTTAGATAAGGGTCAAGACATTTATACTGAATCTAGATAAAAACAATAAATTCTATTAATAGGGTTATCAGGCAGTTGATCAATATTCAACCAGTTTTGGTGAGGAGTGCATTCTTTTTCAAGAACATCAGTAATTTGCCATAAGGCCCACATGACTTATGCCAAATCATAATAAGATGAACAGAGATAGATTTCCTATAGCTATTCATATTTTGTTCATCTCCTAGTTGAAGGAAATAAATGAATACATTTACCATAACTTAATTTTTTTAACTGAAGCACAAGGACCTTATGATAGTATCTCATCACTACATAGATGAGCTACTGAAAAGCCTTCTTTTAAGCCTACCCATGAGCTTCAAACTGACCCCAAATAAAGTGGCTTAGGTACTGACCACATAATATCTGTATTATGGCTGCTGCATTGACTCCCTCTTTGCTTCTTCTTTTTTTGTAATATTTTTTTTATTATTCTTTTCTTCTGACTGCAATGTTAACCTTTAAAACCTAAATAACCTTGGTACCAAAAATGCCAGACCACCTTCAGATGAATTTGACATGGGCCAACATGGGAGAACCTGCTATCTCTGTACTTATCTCCAGAAAGTGAAGGCTCACAAATAAATTTCCTTGGTGATTGCATATATACAAATTTGCACCTCACAAATTGGATCTGCCTGAACATCGTTAGCGGACAGAATATGTGTAATTTTGTTTCAGAGTCCGTAATCAAAATGAAAAATATGTAAGGTTCTCATTGCAATTTGTAATTCTGAGTACAAATTTGGAAATATATCTGGTAAGTTAAGATCAAAATAAGGGAAGGTGACAATAGCAAGGAAAAGGTATAGTGATAGGAATATTGGGGCAATCTAAATTATTTCTTAAATGCTTAACCTAAATATATATTTAAAGTTTTCTCTAAAGCTGTTTTTTTTCTTCCATGCAATCATGTCCAATTCTTGGACACTGCTTGGACAAGTCACTGCTGTCTTTTTGGCAAGGTTTTTCAGAAGTGGTTTGCCTTTGCCTCCTTCCTAGGTCTGGGAGAAGGCAACTGATTCTAATTAATCCAGCCAGTTTTGTGCCTAAGGCAGGACTAGAAATCACAATCTCCCAGTCCCTTACCTGCTGCCTTAACCATTGCACCAAACTGGCTCTCACAAAGCTATGAATATCTAAGAATGAATCCAGCATCCTAAAAATTGGTCAAAACAAAATTTAAAGTGAGTTAATTTGGGTGAGCAGTCAAATGCACAGCAATTTTCTGATTATTTAATTTATTACAGTACAGCATTGTTTTTTTTTTATCATGTCATGTAAAAAGGCATTTCAGGAGTTAAAATTCCTACTGTTATCAAGAATACACAGATTCCCATATCAGACACAGCAGTCCCAATTGCTTCTGCTCTTGGATGCTTCCTCTTTCATGTAAAAGGGGGGTTCCAGTACCCTAATTTACCGGAAGACCCCATATATATTTAATATCATGGGATTGCATTTATGTATGTGAGTGCATGTATTGGGGAAAGAGGACTGGGTGGGTGATGAAGCTCTTTCTACAAATATTTGGTGCAAGCAGCATGTTTAAAAATGCATTTACTGATTTCCTCATAAATTGCCCCAAGCGTTTTGATGTCTGATATTGTGCAAGAGACTCCTAAAGGCTTATTATGGCTCGAGGGCTAATTTCATCTCCTCAAGCCAGCCCATTAGCATTCAACCATCGCACCTGGTGGAGAAAATTGTCCCTTGAGCTTTCCATCATGGTCCTGCAGACATCTGCTGATTCAGAATGTTCATTTTTACTCACCTAAGTGGGCAGCATATGATTGGTAATTTGAAAGCTAAATGCTCCTATCTCATCTAAATATTAGTTAACCCTCCTTTTCTCCCCCTCTCTGTTTCTTCATTCTTTCTAAACAGCTTCAGTGGAGAAGAAGCTGTTCCTTTGATGCCATAGCTTGCTTGATTGAAGTGGGCTAGACAATTGCATCCTTTCAAAGTTCTCTTATATTTACAAACCAGAATGGCAGAAGGCAACATCAAAGAAAAGTTCTTCTCTTGCTTACGCAAAAGGCGGCAAAAAGCAAGCACCAATGACACCCACGCCCACCCATGCACCCCTACAGCAAAGCTGTACTCTCTTATCTTCCCAACATTGGTAGGATCTGATTATATTTATCTAACCAAGTTAATGAGCATCTTAGATTATCTTTGACTAATTCATGTTTATTTATTCCTGATAACTCCTGTAATTGAAAGCACTTGGGTGAAATAGGAGGTGAAATAAACCTTAGCTGATCTGGGTGAAAAGATTTTGAAAAAGATGAGTTATTCCAACCAGTACAGATTTAACTCTTTGTGAGTTTCACTTTGATGACTCAAAAATATGAAACTGGACTTATATTTGGATACAGAAATTCTTTAACAAGCATCTGTAAACATATTATTGAGCACTAGATATCATATCCCAAGGATATGATATCTGATATCTGAAAATCTGATATGATAACTAAGTTCCAAGACACACTGAGGCAATTTCAATAGGAGATGAATTTGAAGATTCCTAGAGATGTGGGATAAGCAATCGAAAGAAATATGTAATTTTATGTGTATTCTAATGTTTTCAGGGAATGGAGTTACACACTCATATATAGGAACAAAAATATTTGGTGTTTTTCTAAAGATGTTTGCAGTACTGAACAATACCTTCATTTTTAGCAACATTTGGTGAAGGCTTCAAAAGTGTTTGCTTTGAAATATGCATTGGATCTCACTCTGAACTGACCTTGTTACATTGCCAAAACTGTTTACTGACAAACATTATAACATCATTCTTTGTACTATGCAAGACCTAACTATTTGTATTTGCTGATGTAAAAAAAAAGTATATAAAGACTGTTTTGAGAAAACAATGGATTAGAATTGCATCTGCTATGAAAAACAGTATCAGTCGATTTTGGGATTTTCCCCCCTTGAAATTAAAATGTCTAACAAGGAGATATAGAAATGCTTTGAAAATAATAAGCCCAGGCAAATTATATCTGAACTTTAAACCAATTTGAATTTGTCTCAGTATCAAGATTCCCTGGTTTTCCATCCCAATATTTTCTGAATTCCATGCTATAGAGATGGAAGAAAAAAAATGGTAAAGAAAAATGGGGTACTGGCATTATTGGTGACATTTTCCAATCTCCCTGAAACAAAATGGAGGATTGTGGACATGCCCATAACATTTAATGTACAACAAATATTGTGAAGAAAGAAATTAAGAGTAAATGATATGCTTTGTCTATGCTTTGTCTGGTTACCAGGGAATGGTAGGAAGGGAGAGAGGGAGAGAGGAAGAGAGGGAGGGAAACCTAACACACATTGTGAGAGAAGAAATTAAGAATACATTATCTGATCTGTCTACCATTTCCTGATAACCAATCTGTCTTTTTTCTTCACAGTAGAAGAGAGGGAGGGAGGGAGGGAGGGAACTGTTTGGGGCCTTTCAGAGCATTACTGGGTGGGGGAAGTATTTCTTTGCTTTCTCACTTAATATATTCTAGATTAAGAAAGTGATTGACACACACACACATATATATTCTGAATCAAAAAATGAAAAATAATTATCTATTGTTTAGCTTTGATTTGAAAATCTAAATGTGAATATTTGATATATTTGTTAGAAAATTCCCATGAATATACAAAAATGTGTTAAGTCACAAATTTGGGCATTTTAGTTTGATTATTTAGTTAGCTTTACCAGTTAGTAATTTTATCTTGCACTAATCAATAAGTTGATGAAATCGGTTAAGGTCTATCTATATCTATCTATCTATCTATCTATCTATCTATCTATCTATCTATCTATCTATTTATCTATCTATCTATCTATCTTATTTAGCAATGATCGTATTCTGCCTGTGCATTGAAGCTTGAGTACCAAGAGACTTTTAGAATAACAAATCTCATTGAACTCTTTTTATGTGGTCTTGCAGCATAGGTCAAAAGTAATGCATTGTAACTAGGAAACCACTTTAAATGCTTTTCATATTCATTGTGAAGGAAAAGTGTCCTCTGATTAAAAGAGCCATTTCAGATCTTGAAGGAGTAATTTGCACTGCTTTCTCTAAAAGAATTTGCAATTAGATAAGGAGTGAGACTGGACAGAAGAGACAACAAATTTCTCTGTGCCCACTATATCTGTCTACCTTAGTCTTTGGGAATATTGTACTGCTCATACTGAAATAATCCAGATTCTGAATCCAGAAAATCTGTATCCTACAGAGGTAGCATTGTGTTTAACTATCTAAGGCCTAGTTCTATTAATATTGATTCACAAATAAAAAGAAATGTATACCTATGAGTTGTGGTGGTGCAGTGATTAGAATGCAGTATTGCAGGCTAATTCTGCAATACTGCATTCTGACCGCCAGCAATTCAGCAGTTTGAATCTCACCAGGCTCAAGGTTGACTTAGCCTACCACCCCTCCCAGGTTGGTAAAATGAGGACCCAGATTGTTAGGGGAAATACGTTGATTCTGTAAACCGCTTTGAGAGGGGTGTAAGGCACTGTGAAGTGCTATATAAGTCTAAGTGCTATTGCTAGGTGACCAAATCCCTAAATTTTCTGTATCTCTGTTTTAAGACCTTCTCTCTTCCTTTTTGGTTTTTTTCTCTCTACCTCCTCCAGTGGTGAATTGCTACCAGTTTGACTGAACCGGTAGTAAAAAAAAAAAAAGCTCCGGCAATCAGCTGAGAGGAGAAAGACAAGAAAAGAATAGGATTGGCCTTACCACCCACCCCTGCACTTTTCTGTTCTTTATCCTCTCAGCTGATTGGCATGGCAGAGACTCAGCTGGTGTTTGGAAAGCTGCACGCACGCACGAAGTGCGCAATCACTGAACCAATAAGGAAACTGGTAGAATCCCATCACTGATCCCCTCCCTAATTTTAAGTTGGCTAGAAGCCTGACTTTAATAGAATTGAGTGAGAAAACAGAAATAGCACTAGATCTGAAGGCACAAATTTCGAACAGGGCTATTGCATCGGTTTTTCTAAAAGACCAGAACCAAATCCACTTTGGGAAGCAAATTGAGCTGCCTGTTGATGGTATCATGGAATGCCTTATATTACTGGGATCTGGGATGTTGTGAAAACTCCAGTGATGCACTGATGATTGGCAGCACTACCCACCAATCAGCTTTCTTTCTTCCTGTATCAATCTGAAGCCATCTCCAATAATTCTCTATCCATTGCTATGGAACCTTAAGAACTAGTGCCTAGGTTCTGTTATTTTCATTATTTTTCCTCATTAGAGATGGGGAGAACTTCATTCAGTTTACATTTTTAAACAAACAGCTTATTTTGTGTTCTCTGAATAAATGCAAGGATGACAGCACGTAAATCTTTTAGACTACATATTTCTATGAATTTTGTAATGTAGTTCTCAGTTCCAATAATGCATGTAAAATACATATCTTGAGGAAATTGCATACAAAATGGTTATTTTAGGAAAAATTGTGTTAAAATAGTTTCATAGGGGAAATGAATATGAAAATAAATGAGTATTTGAATTCACAGATTGATACAGAAATAGGGCTTTTATTATTTTAAAAAATGTAAAACTGCCAGGGACCAGAAATAGACTGAATTATCCTTCTACAGATTGGGTATATGTCTTTCACACATTAAGATTTCACATAAGAACTTTTATTTTTACTAATGCTAGATAAGCTTTTTAGGTGAAGAGTAAGAAAAAATATGAACAATAGGGACTGTATTGCCTCTGCATTCTTCATCTTGCAAAGCTACAGCTAGGCATGCAGGAATCCCTGATAACAGCTTTCATGAGGGAAAATTGCTCTCATAAGACAATTAGAAGAGGTGCATTGGAGTTTTGCTGCAGAACCATCAAGTCCAAAGTGGTGGTAAATGTAGATGAGATTACCTGTGTAAAGTCAGAATAGGAATATTTAGGGCAGCGTCTCTAGCCAGCTAAAAACAGCAAGCTTCTAACCCAGCTTTAATTTAAGGCACAGTAAGAATGATTATGCCACTAAGCTGTCTTGAAAGTTTCAAAGGGGTCACATTTTCAGACTGCTACAATCTCTCTTGGTTATCTCTTCCTGGTTCTGGGTATCTCTCAGTTCTATTTTTCCAAACATACTGCTTAGACAAAGGAAGAAGGAAGTGGTAGCATGCACCAGAAGCAGCTGGGGATGAAATGACATTGTCATAAGCCCCACCTTCCCCAGGACATATATCCAATTTCTGATGTATTGAGAGATTTCAAATGCTAAGGATAAAGAATATGCATTCTGGTATAGAGTAATGTACCAGAATTATTATGTATTCCTGTTTATTTCAGCATAAAATATGGCACTAACAGGACAAGCTTATTGTTTCACAATTGACATACATAACTAATGTCAGTATTGAAAATTTCCTGCAAAAAGAGGTTACTGGCTTAGAAACCACAGATAATTCTTCAACAGCTTACAAACACTGTGGAAATTCAGAAACTTCAAAAACATCTGGGCCAAATAGATGAAATAGATCAGTGGGTAGACTAAACTTCCAAGAACATTCTGAGTTCAACCAAACTCACTTTTAATTTTGGAAAATTACATTTTATGAGTTAAAGCAGGGGTGTCAAACTCACATCGTCATGGCAGTATCACATGACGTATCAGGATTTTCCCCCTCCCTTTGCTAAAATGGGCATGGGCATGGCCAGTGTGTGATGCCTCCAGCCTGCCTCCAGGAGTTTGACAGTCCTGAGTTAAAGGATCAATGTTATATCTGCAATCCAATATTTTCCATATTGAAAATATGAAAATGATGCCTGGCTGAATCCAGTACTCACCAGGATTTTAATTCTGAAGTTTCTTATTCCAGCAGTGGGCCAAATTAGGATAAATGGAGGAAAGTGTGGAAGATTAAATTCATGTTCCCAATAGGTAATTCTAATTTTCTCAATGAAAATATTGTCTCATGCCCTTGCTGAGATCTGTACTTAATATTCTATAAACTTGTGTGATGACCTGTAGTCTCTCAAAATAACCCAATACCCAAAACATGAATTAAAGTCCGGCAATGCCTTCAACTTAACTGTTTTATTAGTCACAGTTTAAAGTCCCAAAAGTAAATAATGAGGCAAAAGGAAAACAAGAACAAATCATCTCGGCGAGAGTTCCGAAGCAAACCAAGATAAGTAATCATACGTTCCAAGCAGATAACCAGGGAAAGTCCTTAGAAAAAAACGCCAACAAATATAAACCTCCTTCAAAAGAAACACTAACTTTGACTCCAGCAATTCTGACTACGCAGTTACAAACTTATATACATAGCTCCCAGCTGTAAACCCTGAGGAGGATCATAGCCCTCTCCTCCTGAGTAGACCATGCTTTTCCCTGATCTTCTCCTCCCTGCATGCCCTGGGATGGATAGGAGATGGGCCTGGATCCTCCTCTGATTGCTCAGCCGGCCTCTGCCCTTCCCCAGCCTCCTCCACCACCTCTGGAGCCACACTCCCACTCCCTGTTGGCTGTTCCTCCTCTTCCTCCGAGTCAGTCTCCACCAGGGGCATGACAACTTGTTTACATTGACTTTCTCCGCTTTTTCCTCATTTCCTAGCACTATTGCCTACTGCAATGTGATAAAATTTTATTTTTGAAGAATAAAGCATGTTATGTTCATATTTAGCACAAATCAAAAGATGTATAGTATCTAAGAAATAGGATGTTAGAGTTCTTGAACAACTTAACTCTAGCCAGTTATTGCTTTATTTATTTTAGCTCACTTTTGTTTCTTTGCTTGTTTATTCCTTCAAGTCACTGTTTTTCTCCTATTTTGAACATATCTAAAGAAGCACTTTTTCAGCCTTTGTTCTTTTTGTGCTTATGTTTTCTGACATCTATCCTCACTGCTCATTGGAACAATTGTTCTTTTATTGTCTCCTAAGATATTTTGGACCGCTTATCCATCTTGAGCTTCTTTTTTTATTACCTTCTACTGCCATAGAAATATTCTGGGTTTGTTAAAAACAACTTTTTTTTTCAAAATATGCATACAATGCAGCTTGAAGTTTGTTTTTTAATCAAGAACTTCAGAATTACTTAGTTTCCCCCAATGTTTCTACTATATCCATTATCTCCCATTTACATTTTCAGTGCTTAAGGCTTTTCTTTTAGGTCCTTACTTTAAGGCTTTTGTCTCATTCAAACCAGGTTTAATTTAAAACCATCCTGATTTCTTTTGGCCAAGCACATTTTTACAGTCCATCTGGATTGCAGCTCATCCCAAGCCAACAGTCGATTATTCAGTTCATGTTTCCCCAAAGTGTATCTCTCCCACTGACAATAACGTAGTGGTTATTAGCTATTAATTTGGAGCTTTCCTTCCTTCCTCACTTCCTTCCTTCCTTCCTTTTTTCCTCTCTCTCTCCTGCTTTCCTGCCTTCCTGCTTTCACCTGTAGAAGTTTAGATTGGAAGGCTAGATTATAAAACCACTTGAACTCCAAGTTCTTAAGGTTTTTCTCCTAAACCTTCAAAGTCCATAATGTAATTATAGTTATTCTCTATATATTATCTGTCCCTGCATAGTTTGCAAGAAGGGACAATTGTCACCAGAGTTAAATACCAGAAGTTAATCTGTTCCTCATTGCTTCTGAAACTTCATAAAACAGTGTCTCTGGTAGAGACATATTTGTTTCAGTTACTCATAATACCGAGTACTAATTACCATGAATTTTCTCTTTGCCTTTCTGCAAGAATCTAGTCTTGCAGATCTTATCTCCTCTAGACTTTAGGTACCATTCTTTTTTTCTGGAAGGCACAGAGTCTGTTTCTTTTTTTGGGGTGGGTGGGTGCATGAGCTCTGAAAGTTGTTTCTTTCTTTCAGTAATGTTAAATATTTTCTGTGTAACTCAGTGGTGGGATTCAAAAACTTTTTACTACTGGTTCTGTAGGTGTGGTTTGGTGGGCATGGCAGGGGAAGGATATTGTAAAATCTCCAGTCAGAAGTGGTATTTGCTGATTCTCTGAACTACTCAAAATTTCTGCTACCGGTTCTCCAGAACTGGTCAGAACCTGCTGAATACCACCTCTGGTGTAACTTCTACTTTTCATTCTGTATTAAGCTTCCTTTTTTCTTTGTTTTATGAAGAATTGCTTCCTCTGTCACCATTTATTGCAACAGCAATTTTTAACGTGGGTCAGAACAGAAAAGAACAGAATAATAGAATTGGAAGGGACTTTGTAGATCATTTAGTCCAGCCCCTTGCCCAAGCAGGAAACCCTACATCATTACTGACAGATGGCAGTCCAGTCTCTTCATGAAAGTTTCCAGTGATGAAACTCCCACAACTTCTGAAGGCAAGAGAGAGAGATGATAGATAGGTCATTCATTCATTCATTCATTCATTCACATTCATAACAGCCCTTTATTATTTTTATGAATAACTCAAGATGGTGAACATATCCAATACACCTTCTTTTTCCTGTTTTCCCCACAACAATTCTGTTAAGTGCATTGGGCTAAGAAAGAGTGACTGGACCAAAATCACCCATCCGGCTTTCAGCACCTTAACTCATAGTCTAATGATTTCTACCCTAGTGCGTTAACCACTGGACCAAATTGACTCTTCATATTTTTCTTCATACATTTCTTTATACGCCTTCCATAGGTTCTCATATTATCCAAGTATAATTTATTAGAAATTATCCTTTATTCACTCATTGTCCTACTCTGTTATCTATCTGCCTTTGTCAGCCTTGTGAGGTAGTTCAGACAGGAAGGATGCCCTGATGAACTAATTCTACTTTATTGTAAGAGTTCATTAACAGAATCTTGAAGTCTGAAAATATGTTTTCTCTCCCCCTCCACACACACAAACACATCATCTTGGCCTATCTATGTTCTGCTACAGGCTCTTTTGCCTTTTATCTGACCATTCCCTTAGCTGTGTCTCTTTGCCCTTTCTCCCAAGGTCATTTGCACCTCATTACATCACAGCCTAATATTTCCTACACAATTTCTGCTGACTCATCAGGAAGCAATCAGTTACTTATAACCCACAACCATTTGTTCTCAAGATACATCTCTTTTTTTAAAATTACATTTATATGCTGCCCTTCTCTGAAGACTCAGGGCGGCTTACAATTTTTGGGATACAACCCAATGTGCTCAGCAATAGCCTTCATTCCATTGTATATGCCTGCTTATTACTAAGCGGCATTTTTACAAAGTCAGCTTATTGCCCCCAACAATCTTGGGTCCTCAATTTACCTACCCCAAGAGGATGGAAGGTTGAGTCAACCTTGAGCCTGGTGGGATTCGAGCCTACAGTAATTGTAGGCAGCTGGAACTTAAGTGCTAGGCATTTAACAGCCTGAGCCACCAAGGCTCTTGAAAACACAAACTATTTGGCAGATGATTGTTCAATCTTCACATCATATAGTGCCATGTGGCCATCAAAAAAATAATTATGATACATGGAGAAGGTGAGGTTTAGATAGTATGTGCATTCACACACACACACACACACACACACTCATCAGATAGCAGCACCTGGCTACCACTGTCTGGGCAGGTAAACCAAGTAGAATCAGGCCTAATTAGGATGGCAAACACACAGAGAATATTAAGGCTATTGGTTAATCTAGGAATAATAAACATAATCTTGAAGACAATGTCAAACCACTTCCATATTGGTGCTAAGAAAACAGCATGAATCCAAATATAGTTTTGCACCCTTCCTTTTTTCATCTCCCACTTGGGTTTGGTGATTGGAGGGCTGTCATAAAAAGTTAATGAACGTGTGTAATAATAAATATTATAACTCTGTCCCAACACAATAATACCAAAAGGCTTTGTTTAAGGAATTTAATATTGAATTGACCTGATTCTCATCTTTGTTATTATGTTGTTATCCACTGGTTTTTACACTTTGCAAGCACTTTGCACTACTGATTTAATAAAATGATATTATTTTATTATTTATTAAGAAACATATTATTTTCAGTCAGTATAGGAACACAATTGGATTACTTTTTTCTTTCTGAATGGTATTCAGGGTTGGTCTGGAATCCTTATAGACCTTGGTATGCCTATGTTGCCCTTCTCCCCATTCCCATATTTTATACAATATTTTGTGCCCTAATCCTAATTTCAAATCCTTATGAAAAACAAATAAGATTGTCGCTATCCAAACCTCTAGAGAATGACAATCTATAGAAAAGTCCTACCCAGACATGTTTTCTAAGAAGGAACCTGAAGCTGGATGCCGTAGCATAACATATCCACATTTGGCATAGATAAACTCTGTGCAAGGCTTTGTAAGTTTTTTTTATCCCTGAAGCATTTAATAGCCATCTTACTCTTATCTGCTTTATTGTTATTCTTAAATATATATTTTTCCTTCCCTTGCCAAATTTTCTCCACCAATATTGTCAGCTTCTTGAGATATCTGTTTTACTTATGCCATTACTTAGAGCATCACATCTGCATCAAAAATGTGAAAGCATTTTATTTATTTTATTATTATTATTATTATTATTATTATTATTATTATTATTATTATTTTATTGGTCTTGTATGCTGCCCTATCTCCCAGGTGCTCACACAAAAACACCCAAGAGAAAAGTTAAAAGAATTAAAAACAAATTAAACTAATTAGACCAAATAAATATTTAAAACCCAACCCACAAACCCATTTAAAACGAAAGCTCCCCCCCTCAGTCCAGGCCAGTTTGTTCGAATAACCAAGTCTTTAGGCCTTGGCGAAAGGAGTGGAGGTCAGGGGCCAATCGTACCTCCAGGGGAAGCTGGTTCCACAAAGTGGGCACCCCCACAGAGAAGGCCCTCCCCCTAGGGACCACAAGCCGACATTGTTTGGCTGATGGTACCCCAAGGAGGCCCTGTCTGTGAGAGTGCACTGGGTGATTGATGTTCGATGCTGGCAGGAGATGTTCCCGCAAGTAACCCGGCCCTAAGCCATGAAGGGCTTTATAGGTAAGTACCAGCACCTTGAATCTCACACAGAGGGCAGCCGGCAACCAATGCAACTCGCGCAGGAGGGGTGTAACGTGGGAGTATTGGAATACCCCCATCACAACCTGAGCGGCCACATTCTGAAGCCTCCGTGTGGTCCGCAAGGGCAGCCCCATGTAGAGAGCATTGCAGTAGTCAATCCAGGACGTAACGAGTGCATAAGTGACCATGCGTAGAGCATCTTGGTCCAGGTAGGGGCGCAACTGGTGCACCAGGCACACCTGGGTGAATGCCCCCCTGGCCACAGCTCCCACCTGCTCCTCTAAACTGAACCATGAATCCAGAAGGACACCCAAGTTGCAGGCCCTTTCCATGGGGGGCAACACCTCTCCCCCCATGACCAGAGATGGAACATCCTGGATCACCCGAGATGCCGGTACACATAGCCACTCGGTCTTGGCTGGGTTGAGCTGAAGCCTGTTCCTCCCCATCCAGATCCGTACCACTTCCAGGCAATGAGGCATCATGGGGAAGGCATCACTGAGTTCGTTTGGGGTAGAGATGAAAAGCTGGGTATCATCAGCATACTGATGATACGTCACCCCAAAACCATGGATGATCTCACCCAGCGGCTTCATATAGATGTTGAACAGGAGGGGAGAAAGGACCAACCCCTGGGGCACCCCACAAGCAAGGGGCTGCAGAGCCGATCTCTGCCCTCCTGCCAACACCGATTGTGAGTGTCCCGAAAGGTAGGAGGAGAACCACCGAAGAACGGTGCCTCCTACCCCCAACCCCTTTATTTTATATAACCTCTTTATTTTATTCAAGGATATTTGCTTAGGTATCATTAGTCATCTTGAAATCTATGCAATTGTTGATTTGTCGTATTTCTTTTATTCCCATCGATTTTAAAGTTCTTGGATAGAGCCAGCGGCATTAACAATTTGACACAGAAAATTCTTCCTAATCCTGTTCAGTTTACTTGTTGAAGTAAGTTTGGGTAAAAAAAAAGGTGACATGTAGATACTGAGTCTTTACTGCCAACCATGGCTTTTGAATCTTTAGAGAAGAGCAGAGGAGGTTTCAAAAAGCCTGCCATGTTGAAAACATTTGTTGAAATCTGTGAGGACAATAGATGATAACCTTGTGCCTGAAGCTCAGAATTGGGATCTGGAAGAAGCAATTATTCATCTCATTTTCTGAACTGAAAGCAACTGGTTCTGGGAATATAACAGTAGCCACCACAAAGAAAATAAAAATAAAAGCAATGAGAGAGAATATACTACCTCCCATTTATAGACTCTATGTTGCTTTGCAATTTTTAAAAAAGAAGTTGCTTTGCTTTTTTGCATCATTATATGCATTCTTCAACTTTGTTTAGGGCCTTGAGTTTAAAAAAGAGAACAGAACAGAACAGAAGAGAGAAGAGAAGAGAAAAGAAAAGAAAAGAAAAGAAAAGAAAAGAAAAGAAAAGAAAAGAAAAGAAAAATGGCCGGGGGAGGGAAGATGACATTGCACGTTATTGTCGTTTGATGCAGTTCGAGTTGGCGTTTTAAAATATTCATTTCAGATCAGAAGTGATGTATTTGCTGGAGACGTGAGTGGTTTATAACTGCCAGCACTGACTTTAAATTTAATGACACAAAGAATGTCACGTACATGTGACACAGCCATCATTCCCTTCATTGTAATGCAACTTTGTGACACAGGCGACACAATTTGTATGCGAGCTCCCATGCAAATAATGTCATTTGAATCCTTTTAACAGAAGATAATGACACAAATTTCTAGGAGTACAGGGAACAGGCCATCAAATAAGGACTTTCAAATGACAAATGGCAAGTTTCATTCTTTATTTACATTTCTCTAATTTTCTTTCTTCCTTCTTATTGCTGGAGGCCAAGACAACCCAAAGGAATGGTCAGGTGGGAAAATGGGATTATAAACATCTTCATGTCCCCACAAAACAGGATAGTGATAGACTGGACTGCACACTAAGTTTGTCCTAATTTTATTATGTCACATACATATAAAATAACTCATTTTTAGCTGCTAACAACAATTGGTATCATTTAATAGAATATATGAAGCAAACATACATAGAATTAGATCCCTGGTTTGTCAAAATTGGTATAATTTACAATTGCTAAATGTACTATTTTTCAGATAGAATTTTTTTGCATGCATTCCTTCTTACATTCTTTTGATTACAGATTTAATTTGGATCTCTCTTGTCTTCCTCTCCCCTTGCCTACCAACCTATCTATCTCCCAGAGTCAATCTTTTTCTTCTGTAATTACATAAGTATACACAGTATCATCACAGTTTCTATCTATGTCTCTACCTATGTATCTATCTATCTATCTATCTATCTATCTATCTATCTATCTATCTACAGATACAGAGATGGGGAGATGATAGATAGATAGATAGATAGATAGATAGATAGATAGATAGATAGATAGATAGATAGATAGATAGATAGATAGATAGATAGATAGACAGACAGATAGATAATCTCTAGTTATCTATCATCTCCCTCTCTCTATTTATCTATCATCTCTGTCTCAGTCTGTCTGTCTATCTATCTATCTATCTATCTATCTATCTATCTATCTATCATCTATCTATCTCTTTAAATGTATTCATGATAACTAGATACTACCTATAATGCATTTTACCTGTCAACCTGTCTATTTCTGTCAACCCTTCAAGGTAGACCAGATTAAAAATGAAAGTTATTAATGCTACTATTTTTACTTTTAACAGAATCTTGCAAGTCTCAATATGCTACTCCTCTCCCTTTTTATCTGAGAACTAGGGAGGGTCAAGTCTCAGATGCTTTCTCAAATTACATTGCTGCTTTGGACTCAAATTTCTTTTATCTAACTGTTATCTAGGCTGCAACTCTTCCTTCTGACTCTTAGTTATTCTCACAGCCCATTAGAGCCATCAGAAGATTATAATAAGCTAGTCTTCCTCAGACTTGGTATCCTTCACACTTTTGAGATTTGAACTGGTTGTCTGGGAAGTTTACTCCTAAAGCAAGTCAGTGGGAGTGAAATTTAAAAGGTCACAATAAATTGGTTGGGGGCAGCTAAGGTTTTCCCCCCTGCACATCATTTTTTTCTTTTGCAAAAGAAAACAATTGTGTCACCTAGAGACCCATGAAGGTGGTTGTTTCTTGCTTGTGTAGGTTTTTTTTAATTTTTCTTTTAAAACTTTTAGCTGTATCGATGACTCAAAAAAGCATCTGTGTGTATTTTGAGGTGGCCCCATTTTGTTTTCAAACTGATATCTGTATTAGTATGTATTCATTGGGATGATTTTGAGATTGTTTTGGTTCTGATTGTTATTATTGTTTTTCTTAATAAATATATACGTAAATATTTACGTATAAGCCTGGTTCCTTTTGTGGACACTAAGTAACTAGATCCACCCAAATGGATCACAAGAAATGGAATTTTCTGGAATTCATTATTTCCCAGACTTTATTTTTTAAAAAAAAAACTTCATTATCAGATATTTGAAAAAGAGGCATCTGAAAGAATAGTATATATTTAAAACAATTTGAAATATGTTTTTGCATTAAAGTACATTGAAGCATTATTTGCTTTAAAAGTGTTTGAGAAAAATGTGCATAAAAGTCTACAAATATTTGATTAGGAAGTTGCATATAATAGCTCCACATTTTGCAAAAAGATATGATAAAAAGAATACGCACAAACACACATTTGGAAAAAGATCAAGAAATCAATATCTATTTCAACTATCAATAGCTGAAAAGTTGCAGTTACATAGCCTGCATTTATGCCAATAATATGTTCATCCCTACTTCAAACATATCCTCACTTCCTTTAGTTTGTCTTCTGGACTAGCTATCATATTCCCAAAGAGCCAAAAGCAGTTTCTAAAAGCAAAAATTTTGTTGCTACTAAAATATCATGTTTAGAGAAGATACTCAGATCTTTAAGATAGACTCTGCTCAGTTAGTCCTTGTTTATTGACTCAAGTGTGTCTCTTTATTTCCAAGTGAACTGAAATGCATCATTAAGTGAATGGAAAAATAACATATAATAGCTCCACTTCTTTTTCTCTGTGTAATTTTAGTCGTTTTAAGTAGAATGGCTTGCACAGAATGCACTGCACTGAAAACACATTTTCCATCTTCATTTATGCCGGACCATCCTTCTTTTTTCCTAAGGAGGATTGCAGGCTATCTGGTACTCTATAATCAAAAATGGGATTTGTCATGTATTGAATAAAACTATTCCCCTATTAAGTGAACAGCACTTCTATCACTTGCCTTTTCTGTATACAATTGTGCAACAAACATAAACTCCACAGTTAAAATATACTTTGAGTTCTGTCGCAGCTTGGTAATTCAAATACATAGTTTAGCATTATTATTTTTTAAAAGCAAAACTAGGCCATTCAAATTTCCTTTTTAGAAAATAGGGTTTGATTTTGGAGATTCATGTTCCACCTTACACTGGATAGGTTTTCAGCTGTTTGCTACTTTTACCTTGAGGAAACGTTAAGCTGCTAATTTAGCTAAATGAATCAAGTGCATACAAATGGAACTTTTTGGTGTTGTGAAAGTTATTTTCAATGCATAATATGGAAACAAGTATATAGGTCATGATACTTTATGAACTGTTAGTTCATTCTTTGTTAACAACTACATTTTCACATGAATGCCATGTGAAGGTGACATTTTATAAATACACACAAATACACACAATTCAGTTTCTTCTTGACTGATGGAGCTGCTTTGACAACTTTCAGTATGGTAATAAAGAAGCCTCATTTAGTGTAGCCATTCCTGCCAATGAGCTTTGGAAGATGTTGGAGATGCAGCTCTTCACTTATATACTTGTTATATATTTTTTAATCTGGGGGGAAAGAGAGAGAGGGGTGGAGGGAAGGAGAAAAAGCAAGGATTGTCTCTTTGTTCCCTTCTTTGTAACTACTCTGGTTTCCCTGATTGGAAGACATAAGATATCCTCCAGTCTATTTCCTACAGGAAAAACAGACTGCTGTACTTCCTTATTCTCTTTTTCCCTTTCACACTGTTGAGGAATGCATATTTTTATTTAGAATATTTTACTTCTTAAAGTAAGTTTTGAGTCTTAAGTTTTGAATCTTAAACATCTGTTTTATATACCTTTAATAGATTAAGTTTTACTTACACACAAATGTTGTTCTAATGAATTAATGGAGGATACCAGTTAGAGTTCCATCAGAACTTTCTCTGCTCTCTCTCTCTCTCTCTCTGTGTGTGTGTGTGTACTTTTTATGTATGATCAGATGGCTTCCCTGAACATATTGAAAAACACTTTCAAGACCTATGTACTTCTGACCATACATAAAAATCTTTCAGGATTCAGGAAAATTTCTTTGCATGAGCTTCCTTAATGACCCACCTCATTAAGATATAGCAAGACGTAAGAGATATCTGTTCATTATCAAATTCTGGGCTGCTAACAAAAATGGAACATAAAATCCATAATCAAACTGGACTTCATATGCAGAATTTATGTCAGAGTCAGAAAATGTGGATTATAGAATTAACATGAATATCAAAAGGCAGACTTTTAACAAGTCAAGAAAAATCTAACTTATAAGGTAGAATCAGAGACTATAGTTAAATTTACTTGAGGAAATTAAGGGCTAATAAAATCATAGCACTTGTAGCTAATATAGGATCCAGCTTTTTAGAGCACTTCTAAACATTACCCCCTTCATGTATGTATCTATACAGTAAATCTTGTTTTTCTCTCTTATGAGAAGTTGGATGGCACAGTGGTTCAGTGTTTAAGACTCTAAACTTGTCAGCTGGAAAGCCAGCCAGTCAGATTTGAAACCCAAGTGCTGTGTGACAGGGTGAGCTCCCATCCTCATCCCAGCTCCTGCCAACCTAGCAGTTCGAGAGCATGGAAATGCAAGTAGATAAATAGGTACCACTTTGGTGGGAAAGTAACAGCGGTCCATGACATCATGCTGGCCACATAACTATGGAAATGTCTTTGGACACCACTGGCTCAATGGCCTTGAAACAGAGATGAGCACTGCCCCCTATAGTCAGCAATGACTAGCAGAGCAAAATCTGCAGAGACGCCTTTACCTTTACTCATGAGAAGTTGCTTTATTGTGAACTGTATCTTTGGATTGAGCCCTCCAACTCCTGAATTCTCCAGGACTTTGAATAGGACAGACAAATCTGGACAAAAGATGAGTGGCCACAGGATGATAACAAAAATGTGAGGCAACTTTTGCTACAAAAGTTTGGATTTTAGCAGCCTAGATATAGTAACATTAATTTTATAGACACCATGGCTTTCCCCCTCCTCATTTAGTCCATTATAGAAACTCATTATGTGATGGCAAAAAGAATATTTCATATTTCTTTGGTACTAGCTGGTAGGTTTCCAAATCTTCACAACCCAGATATGGTTGTCTGCTCTTGAAGAAAGTTAGTTCATTTCCTAGTTGTTTTATTTAGCCATGACAACCAGCTGGGTGACTTTAGGCCAGTCATACTTTTTCAGTCCAACCCACCTCACAGGGTTATTGTGGGGAAAATAGGAGGAAGGTATGTGGGATATGTTCGCTGCCTTGAGTGATTTGTAAAAATAATAAAAGTGAGATACAAATAACTAAACGAAATAAATAATTTTAATCACATGCTACATATGGGTCATAATATTTTGAAGTGCCAGAGAGTTCCAAGCTTTCCTAAGGTGTAATTTTTAAAGTGAGGGATTAGTGGGCAGAGTATATCAAATACGCCACTGAAAAATAATCATGTCAAGGTTCATAATTCATAGTGAATGGGAATTAAATTATATTTAGTTTTTTTATCATCATCCCACCATCGTACTCTGGACTATGATCCATGACATGGATCCCAAAGGCTAAATAGATAAGGACATCAGGTGATCCTTACTGTAAATACCATTTCTCAGACAAAAGAAAAACATGGAGAAGAATCTCCTCTTATACTTGCCACTGGTTTTAATGGAGTGCGGGACACATTTTTTTCAAAGATCAGTTTATTATATATTTTCACATCTGATAATGAACTAATGCAGAGAAATAATGTACAATTGTCTGAATATTTTAAATCACAATTTGATTGCTTTAATAATTTCTGAAGGTCTATGGGACAAGAGTCTGTTCCACAGAAACTGTCTTCCCTGCCTTTGCATAGAGCTTTCTCACAAAAATGTGATTAAAAGTGCCCTTTTGGAAGTCCCCATGCTACAGATACACTATAGATATTACCTGTCAATTTTTTCCAGACGTTGGGGTCAGACAGTGACCAGACACGCAAATAACAGTCAAATTATGCAGGAAGTTGTCAAAAGAGTCCTAGCACAGGCAGGGCCAACCTTTGAACTCTCTCCATGTCAAAGGGCTGGTTCAAGTTACTTTATAGTAATCTATCACCATGGAAACACTTTTGAGTGAACCAATTCGTAGATTTTCCTTCTAAAGCTTGTCTTCTAGTTATGAAATGAATTGTGAATGTGTAGTTGAAAGTGTAATTTGATGAGATCTTTGTTTACAAAGGAAAGGAAAGGAAAGGAAAGGAAAGGAAAGGAAAGGAAAGGAAAGGAAAGGAAAGGAAAGGAAAGGAAAGGGAAATGTGATCTATTCTCATCTCCAAACAGCAGCAGCTGACCTTCTTTTTGAGTGCAGCATATTCAATAGAAAATATGAAAAGCACTTTGCATAGAGTTCCATATAAATAAGCAATTTCCATGCAATAACAGCATACACCCAATTCTTCATACAGGGTTTGTATTCATACAGACTTAATTCTACTCTAAACTATTTGAATCATGTTCTATTTCATTAGACTACTTGCCTGAATTTATGCCACATTCTAAACTAAACAACCATATTCTTGGTTTGCCCAGCAAATCAGAGAATTCCTAGCAGATAGGATTAAGCCAAGCAGAATCACACACACACACACTCACCCCTATGGGTAGTCTGTGTTTCAATCAATCTCAGGTCCTCTACCAGAGACCTGGGAATTTGAGAGTTCTGCCCAGAATCTTAGCTGTTCTTCACATTATACTCCTCTGGATAGAGAGCTCTAATGTTCCTTGGATCATTTGGAACCATTCTCCCAGTACAGCAGCAAAACCTTCAATGCTCCTACTACCAGTGGGATCTCTTTGGCCTTTACTTTTCATATTTTGTCAAGTCCATCCTTCAGGCCTGGTACTTCTCCAGCTTCTCACACTCCTTTTTCCTGATGTTCAGATATGCAGATGTTCCTGTACCAGCTATTTGATTGTGTTATTCAGGACATGATGTTCCTGCTTGAAAATTATACTCGGCCACTATTTATTACACTGTTTTTGCAGCTCTGAATACTTTGCACTTTCAGTCCTATTTAGTATGGTAGACCCCTGCTTCCATGGATTTGGTGCTTAGTGCCTGTTTTGCTGCTATGATCAATGACTTAGTGCTATATTTCAGTCCAGTCTTTTCCAGTAACTGGTAGGATTTCCCAATGTCAGCCCATCATGTCAATGGTATATGCCATGTAAGGTCTTGTCTTGCCACAGTATTTTCTCTGCTTCCTCAGGCATTGTCTCAGCAGCTCATCTTTGATTTATTCCTGCACGCTTTGACTCTCATCCACGACAATGGCTTTTGCACTCATCAGACTCCACCAGCCTTCTTTCTGGCTGGTGTACATCTCTGGGTATTGAACTTGGGGGTGGGGTGGGGAATCTCTGTGCACCATGAGAAATTTACAGGTCTTCAAATCAGCAGCCTCTATGCTGTCCTTTGGCCAGCAGGGTATCTGATGAGTGGTAGGGCATACATGATGATAGGATGGATCTTGTTCTTCCTATTGAGCTGACTCTTCAAGACTTTGTCCTTTGGTGGTACTTGGATGTTGCTGTCTTCCTTCCCTCCTCATGTGTGTGGGATGCTAAAATACTTATAGCTAATCTAAATGTCTGCTCTGTGGCCCAGTGGTAGTTCCATCCCATTAGTCTTAATTACATTTACTCTCTTTACTACCATCCAGCCATGCTTCTCCAGTCTGAATGATATTACAATGTCCTCACTGTAGATCCATGAAAGGTGCATTAGTGAATATGATACTATCAGTGGTGGGATTCAAATTTTTTTACTACTGGTTCTGTGGGCATGGCTTGGTGGGTGTGGCATGGCTTGGTGGGCATGGCTTGGTGGGAATGGCAGTGGAAGGATACTGTAAAATCTCCATTCCCACCCCACTCCAGGGGAAGGATACTGCAAAATCTTCCACACCTGGGGGAAGGTTACTGCAAAATCCCATTCCCTCCCCACCCCACTAACCTGCTTTCCAGCTCCGTTCTTCTGTACAAGGCAACAACAACAACAAAAAAACACCCAGCCAATCAGCTGGGACTCAGGAAGCAGAGAATAGATGGGGGCGGGGCCAGTCAGAGGTGGTATTTGTCCGTTTTTTTTAAATTACATTTATATGCCGCCCTTCTCTGAAGACTCAGGGCGGCTTACAATTTTGGGGATACAACCCAATGTGCTCAGCAATAGCCTTCATTCCATTGTATATGCCTGCCTATTACTAAGCGGCATTTTTACAAAGTCAGCTTATTGCCCCCAACAATCTTGGGTCCTCAATTTACCTATCCCGAGAGGTTGGAAGGCTGAGTCAACCTTGAGCCAGGTGGGATTCGAGCCTACAATAATTGTAGGCAGCTGGAACTTAAATGCAGGCATTTAACAGCCTGAGCCACCAAGGCCCAGTTCTCCGAACTACTCAAAATTTCTGCTATTGGTTCTCCAGAACTGGTCAGAACCTGCTGAATATCACCTCTGGATACTATCCATGTAGAAGAGATAGCTAATGGCAGTCCCACTCTTGAACCTGTAACTGTATTGAGTCTATGTGATTGTCTGATGAACGGGTTCAAGCGTGTGCAGAACAGCAGCAGGGATAGTGTGTTAACTTTGATATATGCAACACTTGATGGCCACTTAGCTGTTAGCTTTCTGTGTTATCTTCCACAGTTCCACTGAGTTCTTGAGAAACAATATCCTGTTGACATTACATAGTACCAGGCATTCACAGATCAATGCATATGTGATCTGTCTAGACTTTGTGTTGGGCAACTCCTCTATCTATGAGCAAGTGGAGTTTTGAGCATCTGGTGTTGTTTCCAATGCTCTTCTGAGCTGTGATAATGTACTGGCCCATAAGGACCCATATATTGGTAGTTATAATGCCTGATAGAACTTTTCATGTGTGGTCAGGTAGGTTATTAGCTGTTAGTTGAACTGAACTACTCCTTTGTGAGACTCTTTCATGATCAGCACTGTCCTTCCTTATGTTAGCCAGTCTGGGTGACATCCTACTACTAGCAGCTGGTTCACATGTTACCAGGTGTTCATGAATCACTTTTAGTCTTCTCTCCATCCATCATTCCCTCCTACAATTTGCATATCCCCTCTCTCATAAGATCTACCATAGTAGTATGATTTCATCAATTCCAGTTTCTGTTGTCTGGGATAGTGAATATATGCATTATAAATTGTTCCTTCTTCAAGTTTAAATATTATGACCTCAGAAGGAAAGCTTCTTTTCTGGTGGTCCAGAAATTTTGTCTTCCCCTAAAATGCCTCAGTTAAAAAAAAGTGTTTTGGCTTAGTATGGACAAACTATAGATACTAGAATAGGTCAACTGCAGAATGAAATGAAATAAATTCAACTATCCCTAACCACAAAGCCAGTTCTGACTGTGCCTGTATTTTATGCTGATACGTTGAGTAAATCAACACTGTTGTTTTGTTCTGTAAATGCATTAAAATCAAAGAAAGAGAAGAATTTCACCATTTGTAGACTTATTGTTTTGTTTTGGTTTAAAAAGAGATCAATTCAAAAGGAAAAAAATAGTCTGTATACTTCAGATCCAAATCATACATGTTTAAGCTATTCAAGAGAAAGCAGTTGCCAATCCCCAACAGTTATTACATTTATAATAATTTTAGGCCCAATTTAGCTTTTATCTTAATTTCCTCCCCTTACCTCCCTGGGTTGCTTTGTTGAAATAAGTCTGGAAAGGGAGGGAGGGAGGGAGGGAGGGAGGGAGGGAGGGAGGGAGGAAGGAAGGAAGGAAGGAAGGAAGGAAGGAAGGAAGGAAGGAAGGAAGGATACAAATAAACTTTTTAGGAGAGTGGAATAATCCTATGGGGTTTCTTTTCTCCTTATTTTGTTTTTTTTAAAGAGAAATTCTCACTTTTTTCTATGCTATTTAAGATAATAATGTTTTCTAATGTTAATAAAAATTATGCTGCTATAAAAAATGAATAGATTCAAATTCTCTTCCATATAATCCTAGCAAGGTAAAACAGTATAATCTGACTTGTCTGACCTTTTGCAACATGTTGCTATTATTTTATTTGTTGTGAACCAATACATGTGGCAGCCCAAATTCAGGATTACAAATATGATTAATACCCAGGAATTCAAAGCTGGATGTTAGACATTCTAAAGACCTGAGGGACAGATCTGTCAGTTTTGCATCATTCCAGATTGACTATTTTATATTTCAAGTTTTTGTCATCCTACTCAAGAAGAAATTTGCACATATTACCAAAAAAAGAAAACTGAGCAAAATATTCACTCATCTCTAGACCCTTTAATCACATTCACAGTGCTAATTTGACAGATTTTTCCATTAGCAGGCTAAAATCTTAAATAGAGTTAGCACGAACAATGATATTAAGGCAGAACAACTTTCTCTACAGCAGTGTTTCTCAACTTTGGCAACTTTAGGATTTGTCGACTTCCAAACTACTATAGTGTTTAATATTGTATATTGTTCACTATATGGTTCTCTTCAGGTAAGTGAATGGCTGTAGAAAAATACCAACATTTTGCTTACATAAATGTTACTTCCTTCAATTCATCATCCATATCCAGCCCAACGTTTTATTGATATTTGAAAAGGGTGGGATATTTATACATGTGAACAATTGGAAGCAAGTTAACCCTACCATTCTACTGGCTTCTTGGTTTTTTTTTTTTAGCAAATATGCACTAATCTTTTACCTCCTAATTTCCTTTTCCAGAAACATTCTGAAGTTTCTTTTGCATTTGCCAAGTTTTTGCTCCTTTCGCCTTAGTGGGACTGCTGTGCTAACATCAGTGTGAAATAAGCAGAAAAGAAGTGCTTGTTTATGCACAGTGGTTGATTCCCATTTTGGCAAGTGACATGTACTGGAACAGGCCTTGTTTAAAGTATTCTGAAGAGTGTAGTCAAGCACTAAAAACTTTGGGTGTTGTCATTTGCTGCTTTATCTCAAATCGGAGATATAGCTATGCAAGACAGCCAAAGATTTCACATTCTTTTTGAAATAGATGCAAGATAGGGGAGAGAAATCTTGAGAAAAAGATCTCTCAAAGTGGACTGAGTTTGACCTGATGTCCAGAGGATATTAAGTTGAAACATGATGTAAATGTTAAATGGAGTTTGAAATACAACAGAATAAATTATCTGCTCCTTCCACAACAATGATAACTTACATCAGAGTCCCCCATATGTAGCAGCAAAATGGCTATTGCTGTATTCCTTTACACTTGCCAAACTCCCTGTGCTACCTTATTTAAAGAATTCTTTTGATTTAAATAAGGTAGGAAAACATTTAGAATATGGTTTGGAGAATTCTTTCCAACTTCTTTACCAGCAGTGGCCTTATGTACTAGAGACGTCTGCATTTTATTCTATATAATAAATAATCTTGCTTTCTGTTTACTTTCCTGTTGTATTTCTCTGGGTCTGCACTGGAATGCATGGAGCAGACTCCATGCTTTCTCTCTCTTCCTCACATGACCAGAAAGAGATGTTTTAGAGTGGAATTGTCAACATGTCTCATATATCTCATAAAGAGAAATGTTTCTATTGTTTCCAAAGCCACTGCTCTGATCCAACTCATTTTCTAACAAACACAGAACAAATTATGCTCTGTTTTAGGAAAAATTCTATGCTGTTGAACAAATGGATAGACAAGCAGGCAGATTTATAGAGTATAGGTCCCTTTACATAAAATGGTGCAAAATTTGCCCAGCCACATACATTGGACAAACCAACAGGAGAATAAATGCACACATCGCAGAACACAAGAACGCAGTCAGATAAGAAGAAAAAACTTCCTCCTTTTCCAGCACCTTAAAGCCACAGGACATGAGATTGATTTTGAGGGATCCAAACTTATCTCCAATACTGAACACTTCAACAAGACAATAATTAGGGAAGCCGTCAAAATAGAGAAACACCCCCATAACATGAATAAACGGGATGATACTTCCTGACTACCAGACATCTGGAAACTAGCCCTAATCAACAAACGAGTCCCAGCCACAAAAACCAACACCAGACCCAAAATAACATATGATGCCACCACCAATCTCCTTCACCAGACTCAAACCCAAGCCCACCCCACAGATGAAAGGCAACCATTGTCCAGAAACCAGACCATGGCTGCAACACCAGCTGCTACACCCCCCTCTGACCCCCAAACTAAGCAAACTGACACACGCTATAAACACATAGCCAGACCTCAAACTCGGAGCCAGACCACAGCCTTCCACCCAGGATACTACATCACATAACTCAGGAGATTAGAACACAAAACATCAGGAGGTTGCAACACAGACAATGACCCAGGAGATTACAGCACAAGACCCAGGATGTCACAACAATAGAACTCAGAAGGTCATCACACAGCCCATTACCCAGGTTGTTACAACATAAAAGGCTGAGAGACACACAGCCAGTACCTCAGCCACACAGGGCCTTATGAAAAAGCCAACCAATCTGCATACATCAACTCCATCAACCAATCAAGAAGTAACAACACAGCCAACTCTAGCAGTTTAAAAGGGAAAAACAACCACTATCACACACTTCTCCCAGAAGAACGAAGCTGAAGACACCAGCCTGAAGATGACGGATGAGATTTCATCGAAACGTTGCCAAGATACTCTCAATCTTACACAGGACAAGACCCAAATACGCTAAGACCTACATACCTTTACCCATGAAAATCTACAAACACACACACACACACACACACACATATATATACACACACATATATATGATATTTAAAAAGAAAGATAGTACAAAAGATAAAGTAGAAAAAGAAAATTAAAAAAAGAAATCAAAGAGAAAGTTAAAAGTTTTTTTTTTAATTACATTTATATGCCACCCTTCTCCAGAGACTCAGGGCGGCTTACAATTTTTGGGATACAACCCAGTGTGCTCAGCAATAGCCTTCATTCCATTGTATATGCCTGCTTATTAAAAAAATCTAAAAGAAAAATAGAAAAGAAACAAAAAAGATTCAAAGAAGTGGTTTCCAATGTTTATAGCAGGTGTAACTACAGTTACAAATTTACTTTTTACTCTGTGGTTACAACTTAAGTCTTTTCCTTGATCTTTAATCTATCCTGTCTAATCATCAAACAATAAATCATAAGTTCATTTTTTCTCTCTTATGCAAAATGTCCATAAGAGGTTTCCAGTCTTCCATGAGTGCAGATATTGTCTGTTCTCTGTTCAAAAAAATCTATTTAGCAATCTCAGCAAGTTCCAACATCTTCACCAACCATTTCTCTATTGTGGGTAGGGCCAAATCTTTCCATATATGTGCACACAATATGCAGTTATCATATACAAAAATAAAGTTCCAGGACTTTTTTTTTTCCAATGGTCTGTCCATTAGTCCCGAAAGAAAAACCTCTGGTCTCAGTTGTACATTAATCCTCAAAAATCTCTGAATCACTGTGTGCATTTGAATCCAAAGTTTTCTAGCTTTTTACATGTCCATTGAACATAATAAAATGTGCTTTTCATTGTTCACATTTCCAATATAAGCTTGAAGTGCTTTTCTAACATTTTAGATTATTTCTTTGGTATCATATACCAATGATGCATCATTTTATAAAAAATATTTTTACGATTATAACTTTCAAACCTGTTGGGAACATATTTTCCCATTGTTCCATCTGTACATTATAACCAATATTTTAGCCCACTTTATCATACATTCGTTCACATGTCCTTTTTTCCCCAAATTTCAATAAAAGTTTATATACAGTTTAGAAATTACATTAAACTATGGCAACAATTCTGTCAATGTCTATAACCTGCTGTCAAAATTCTGTATGACTGTTCTGGTCCCCAAAGATCCAAGGCCTCTATTTTTTATTGTTCTGTGCAGTGGTGGGATTCAAAAAAGTTTACTACCGGTTCTGTGGGTGTGGCTTGGTGGGAGTGGCCATGTGACTGGGTGGGTGTGGCCTTTTTTATTGCTTTTCTGCAACTACCCAGCCACCCATTTTTGGGCCTTCTGGGCCTCAGGCAAGCCTCCTGGGGGGCATTTTTGCTCCCAGAAGGCTCCCCTGCAGCTCAGGAAGTAAAAAAGGGAGTCTGGAGGAGGCACACAACACCCCCTAGCTCTATTTTGGGGCATTCCTGTGCCTCAGCAAGGGGAATCCCGGCACAGCTGATCATATGAACAGTTGATTGTTGGGAGGGAATAAAAAAAGAAATACCTTAAGGGGCGAGTATCAGGTGGGCGGGGCGAGCTAGCATTGGGCGGGCAGGGCAAGCAAGCCAGTGGCAACCCGGCAACCAGGTCGGGGGCGTGGCCAGCCAGAACTTACTACTGGTTCAATGACCCATGCTAAATCCTTGCTACCAGTTCACTTGAACTGGTGCAAACTGGCTGAATGCCACCACTGGTTCTGTGTAAGGAAGGGATCACTTTGTCCTGGACATAAACCGTTTCAACTCCTACCCTCAAAATGATTCTATAGAGCACTGCACACCAGAACAGCTAGACACAAGAACAGTTTCTTTTCCCAAATGCCATCACTCTGCTAAACAAATTATTCCCTCAACACTGTCCAACTATTTACAAAGTCTGCATTACTATTACTATTAATCTTCTAATCACTCCTTATCACCCATCCCCTCCCACTTGTGACTGTATGACTGTAACTTTGTCACTTGTATCCTTATGATTTATATTGACTGTTTCCTAGTATGATTTGATTGCTTATTGTATCCTATGTCTATTATTAAGTCTTGTACCTTATGATTCTTGACTCTTGATGAATGTATCTTTTCTTTTATGTACACTGAGAGCATTTGCACCAAGACAAATTCCTTGTGTGTCCAATCACACTTGGCCAATAAAGAATTCTATTCCATTCTATTCTGTTCCTGGAAACCCAAGATGGTTGGGATAAGGGTATTTATTTTAATAGTGTCTGTTTAATTACTATAGAAAATGGGATTCAAAAGAAGATGGATTTGGGATCCAATACAGGATATCTTCTCTCATGTTTGTGTGTTCATGTCCTGTATTTTTTTTTGAAGCGTGTCTATAGGGAGTTGGTAAGTACACGTAGCATACTTTTTGGCTAGGAAGAAGTGTCAAATGAAGCTTTCTCTTGAACACCTGCAAGCATTATCTTTTGAAAAGCTGGTTGTCTTGAAACCATATCCATACTGATTAAAATCAGGCAGAAAGCCCAATTCCCGAAGTACTAATTTAACAGCTTGAAAAATGGAAACAGGCTGAACTGAAAGTGTATGTGTGGAGGGGTAAACAGCATTTCAAAATGAAGTTAAATGTAGCACTAAAGTCAAAAAGTATGTCCAACTCTCTCTCTCTGTCTCTTTTAGAGAGGATCATTATTGATTTACATTAAGGAAAAGAGAAGTATTGTAAATATCAGTCTTACCACTTTTACATGAGAGGCTGTGATAAGGAAATCAGTATTAATGAAGGCCTTGTAAAAGATATTCAGAAGCCATGATATATCTATACTTACAATCTTGGAGGAAATGGTATTCCCTGAGACATGAATGGATAAGAAAGTTGGGTTTTGAAAAACCAGGAAAAATCCTGGATAACTTCTATTGATGTTTTTGAATTTTAGTGTTGAAGAAGACTCCTGTGAATAATATGGAGAGTCAAGAAACCAAACAAATGGATTATAGAAACAAACCAGTTCAAAGTTCCCAAACCAGGCTCAAGTGATTATATTTTGGATATATTATGTGAAGACCAGCAATCTTGGGAAATCCATAATACTGGGAAGGATGGAAGGAAAGAATAGGATGACCATGAGCAAGATGGACATACATGGATACAGAGGCAGTGGAAGCATCATTGGAAAACTTGAAATCATCCTGGATAACTTCTATACAATCTATACAATTGCTAACAGCCAACACTTATTTGATGGCACATAATCAATCAGTGATGAGGGGATGTTCAGTTCAATGTTTTGAATTTTACACATCTTTTCACATAGTCACCTAAGGCTAAATGCTTTCTTTTTATTTGTGTTACAGGATCTGCTTGCATCATAATAAAAATGGCATGCCTAAAGTTCTGAAGGAAATATTCAACATCCAACCAGAGTTTATTCCTTGAGCAAAAAAATAAAAATTTAGCAAATGCTGTTGAAGGTTTTAAACCATTGTCAGTTTAAACTATATGCAAAAGTTGGTTCAGGGTAATTTTGTTTCTTACTCTTATAGTCTAACCTTCCTTCTCCTTGTTCCACAGACACAGCTTTACTCTGCATGGTATGATTTCTTTAGTTTATAGTTTAGTTTAACTTTTTCTGGTTTATGTTGTCTTTGAAAACAATTCTGAAAGTACAGTGTTCTAAGCATTCAACAAACTCACACATGATGGAAATAGAAAAAGAAAGCCAATACATTAAAATATTTTTTTTCTTCTTTCCCTTTCAAGGGTTCTATTTCTTAGAGGTCTGGCAAGGTAGAATTTTGTGTTTTTTGCATAAGACTAATGTTATAACTGCATTCTTAATATGTACAATGCATGTTCATTTGAATAAAATGAGATACCTGCATGAAACATAAATGTATACAGATTTACCTGCATAAGGCTCTCTCCATAAAAATATTTTTAAAAGTGCAGCTAGAGCATATTCATATTGGCCAAGGGTATTATCTAAATTAGACAATTGGTTCTGATAATTATAACCTGTAAAGGTTTCCTCAGAAGAAGGACCCAATGTGAAGCAATGGGGTTTATTCCGAGGAAAATATTGATTAGATTGCAGATTGATTTTCCTCTATTCTTGAGGGACAAGTAGTTCCTTTCCCATTGAATGCCTTGGCACTAAGACCCTCCTCTCCAACATTTTTCTCTTCTACATGGCCCCTCTAGGCCTAAATGATCCCTTCTCCTTTCCCACAGCTGCCTCTGCAATTCTGATTCAAGAAATTAAGAAATTAAGCAGAAGATTCTCTAAGATATACAATTCTTCTAAAATGCATACAGACAAGACAAAGGAACATCTGGCAACCCAATGATCCAGTTTCCACCCAGATGCCAACTGGAACCTCATCCCCAAGGGGGAAGAGAAGCCATGTTCATACTGTATCTCCAATTGCCTCCCTGTCAGGCATTTGCCAGTCTGTCACAAATTACTGCAAATCAGGAATGTTGTGTCTCTTCTTAGAATCCAAGTGCCTTCAGACCTGTCTTTCCCACCTTACTTCCTTCTGCAACTCTGGCTGTTAATGTTTTAAGTGACTTTGTAAACAGCTGTTTTTCATGAATCAGACCAGATCAACTAGGTGACACCCCAAAGATTTTTTTTTAATCACAGGGGAAAGAATTTCCTCAAGACAAATGGCACCACAAAAAAGTTCATGTATGTACACTATTACTGGATAGCAATTTTTAATTTGCAGGATGGGCAGCTAGATTTCCCATGAAGGTCACAGCTGTTCAGAAGTATGATATAAATGAAACCATTCTTTATGCTCATATCTTCCTGAGTTGCTTGAGGCTTTATTAATGACAAACAAACAAACAAACAAGGAAAGGGATGAAACACATGGAGTAGGGATTCATTATCAATGTGGCATCTTTGCAAAAATCGCATTTCGTATGCAAGAACATGCCAGAATCTCGAGTAAAAGAAATTACAAGAAGGGCTAAACCAGACATTTATTGGATTGAGCTATGTTTAGAAAGAGAAATATGAATATGCGGGAGGGAGGGAAGGGGAGTGGAAGGGAGGGAAGGAGGGAGGGAGAGAGAGAGATTTAAACATTGCATGACCTCTGCAACCAGACATGCTGAGGCTGGACAATATTGAAGCCAGAAACAGAAAGGTTTAGGATAAAAGGTTTTGTGATACAATCTGTGTCTCTCATGCCCTCAGCACAATGGCTTAAATATCTTCTCCTTGGACAAACAGATCAATACGCCCTTTTTAACATCTTCAATGAGAGCTCATTAATGCTCTCCTGGTGTCCTCTTTACTGCCCTAATGACCTGGAGGGAGCAGAAGAAGTGTGATAATTATCACAGGCATAACACTTCAGATCATTCTTCAGCACAATGTGAATTGTTTCTGTATAATTATTGCAAGCAAGAGTGCAAACTAATTGAAAAATATGTTATAATGTATTTGGGCACATGAGATGCAATAGGTTAAATGGTAAATTACCAGGATATGGGGTTTTTAACTGTACTTCTTCACTTCACATAATTCACTGCATTTTTTAAACCAGTCTTTAGGCTTGGATAACCTCTCCTTCTTTTCCTCCTTCCTCTTATTTTCATCAAACTGTCATTTGATAATACAATCAAGAAATGTTCAGTCTCCATTGCTGTTAGCTTTTCCCAGCTTGGGGATTGTTTGGGGATTGGAACACCTGTAATTCTCAGAATGTTTGGCCACTGGTTATGCTGGTTGAAAATTCAAGCAATAGCAATATTCCCTATAAACTCAATACTTCTTGAGCATATGAATTTGTGTAAGACCCAGCATGTTTAGCTGGGTCATTCTTGAAGATTTTCTCTTAACCTGTTACCTGCAGCATAGGGCTTCATCAACAGAAAAAATGCATAGAAGCCCAAAGTTCCAACAGTTTTAGAAATAATATTTCAATCCATCAAATATAGACCTGCTTACTTCAAGCAGGATATAGGCAGTTAAAACTCAGGTTGCTGGGGAAGAAAAAAAATGGGAAGTTTTCATTGCTTCTTTCCTACTAAACGAGAGGGCATTTAATCATAAATCTTTCTCATTTAGGTTATATTTAATGTATAGAATTGTAGCAGTTATATTTATTTGTGCATTTACTGGTGTAGATTTATAGGCCATTAGTATGTTTCATTGTATCTGGAGATAGAGGGTCAACAATATCCAAATAGCAAGCATTATTGGACAATTGAAGCCCTGTCCATTTTTAACACACAATCTATATATTATATGGATGTGAAAAGAAACAAACTTTTGCCCATCATTTTCACATCATTAATCCCACTAATATTCTGTAGATGTCCCTGGTACAGTTATTTTTGGAATATAACATGGAACTGCTGTTTGCCAAAGTCTTCCCTTTGACCTGTAACATCACTTAGCTGTTTTCATAAGGATAATATTTGTAGTGTTATCCAGCCTCATTCCATATTGTTAACTACCACTAAAAATGGGAGAGGAATTTGTACAAATCAAGGCTCAGTAACTATTCAAATTTCACAAGTTTGTTATATTGTTTATGAGTGAAAAATCTTAAAGTAATACAAAACTTAAATAAAGTATATATACAAAAACAAACATATTGGACAGAAGAGTGAACAAAAATCTAAAATTTTAAGTTTTCTTATAAACAAGAAAAACTGAAAAATTAAAAATGACTGATTCTGGCAGGACAGTGCAGAGAGGATACATACAATCATTATAATCCAGGCTCTGTAATTCACCCTACAAGTAATATCTGCTAAAACCTTCTGGTATGAACAAAAACTGGCTTTACATTTGGATTATGCCCTAGTCTGGTAGAACTAAATTTGCATATTTAGCTCCCATTGAATCCATGGCAGTATGAATGTTACAATCTAGTTAGAATTCAACACACACATACATGCACACTTTAAAAGTATAAAAGAGGAAATGGAGGATGGAACTTTTTATTCAGTTAACCAGAACCTAAAGAGAGAAAGGGTCTTTCATATTTCCTTTTTACAAACATTCTACATACTCATTTTAATGTGAGGTTTTGCACAATAAAGGCTGCACACTGCTAGCCATGTGTGAAGTTCCATGGCTAGTCTACTGTCCTATCTCTTCTAAGTCTAGGACTGTCCTGAGCATTTGAAAGTGGGGTGGGTAGATTGGGAGAACCTGTTTTAAAAAATAAAACCAACTCATAGAAGTGGAAATTGTCTGCCTCCTAAATGACCTGCCAAATTTTCTACATATTTTTATTAATACCTTATGGATGATGTTATCTTGACACTGAGCATGTAGTGTTTGGAACATCCCAATCAAACAGTTTTCTCCACCAGTAATTCATCACAGAGAAGTGCAAAGCAAGAGAGAGCCAAAGTGACACTTTCCTTTAAGGAACAAAAAGAGGCAGTACTCTATTTTAGTCAGTTTTTTTAGTTCTCATTTTTAGTGCAAGAATTTAATTATATGTATTTCCCCCGTTTCTTATATTCTGACATATTAATTAAGGATGCTCTAATTCAATTCCTGTGGCACTATTGGCCTATTCTGTAAAAACATTTTACTGTTTTTGTACAAATATAAAAATGAGTAGATAGATAAAGGCAACCCTTACATGTTGCTGCTCCTCCCTGTCACAGAAACAGAAGACTAATTATTTTATAAATAAAGTGATAGTTTCCCTCATCAGCACGGCAGCTTATTAAATATCTTATTATGTTCAATACCGCTAATATTGTATTTAAATACAGGCTGATTTATGTATATTGAACTATTAAAGACCAGAGACTTCCTTGCAAAGTATCTTCCAAATATCTTGGAGAATCTTCTGGAGGATAAAACAAGCTATTAATCTGAGAAACAAAAATTGTGAGTAAGAAATATGATATCGCTCTTTGCTTATCTCCCAGCTCTGCTCTGAAAGTGTTCCCTGTCCACCAGGAAAGAGGTTAAACCCTTAATGATATTGCAATGTCTATTTTTCCCAGACAAAACTGGGCGGAGCTGTTTCTGTACATGCTGGGTCACTTTTAATTAAAGCATTAAAAAAAATTGTCCGGCAAGTTAGTTTCCCTAAAAGCTGGATTGAATTCTTATTGCCCTGTTTTGTCATTTGTTACAATTTTGCAAACTGGGCACAAAATGTGTGTTTTATACCATGAATGGTCTTATCAAGGCATGAGTCAACAGTTTTCTTTTTGCTAAGGTATTTTTCACAATGTGAAGCACCATTTTCAATAGTTCTCTTAACTGAAAATCAGATTCCACACATTGTATCTAGAAAAAGCCATTTCCTTCAGCAAAGCAAGAGAGATGCTTTAGGGTTTAGCCACTGAAGGACATGTTACTTTGTGAAGTTGCTTTAAAGGGGCGCTTTGAACCAATCTTTATCAGAACAAAGTCCCCTTTCTAAGACTGCCTACTTGTGCTATCCCCACTCTAATAAATGTAGGACAATAGCCCATATACACATAAAGTACATTGCCCAAGAGATTATACATGTTATCGGTCCAGGAAAGAGACTAAATGATAGTTTGAGAAATAAGGAAGAAAGGGTATAAACCAGCAGCAACAGATTAAATAATGTGTTTTTTGTCAAAACCGTTTAAATCTCAGACACGAAGCAACTAATTCAAAGCACATGTAATTGACACCATTATATATATTCTTTCCTCATCCGCCTCTGTCTTCACTGTCTCTCATGTATTAACATCTAAACTGTAAGCCCTTTGGAGTACTACTTATTTTTAGAGAAGAGTGAGATTCATGGATGGAAAAGTAATGATGATGAAGATGTTATCCAGAACAGTTTACCTACTTTTCATAAGGCCAATCTTCCATCAAGTACTTTTGAAGATTTTTGTCTCTTCAATCAGAATGATATTCAGACAAAACATGATTTACCCCAACAGCTTTGTGTGTATGTGTCTATGTGTCTACATGGTGTGCATCATGTATGTTATGTCTCTCTGTGTGTGAAACAAATGTCATTCCTACTTCTACTGCTGAATTCTAATTGGAATATTGTGGCAGAAAGCAATGTAAATAAGTCGTATTCATGTACTTTTTACCTTTTTGTGCTAGAAAGCTTTGAACCAGCTATGAATTATTCTCAGAAGTAATTTCCATAATCTTCAGCCCCACCCACTTTTCTGTCAATCCCTTAGCCAGACAATATATATTTATTTTTAAAGCCTAAATTAAGCATAAGCTGGCAATAGTATGTGTCAGCCTAGTTTTTGAAAATAAATGAGATGTGATGATGCCAAAAGTATCGGTAAAAGGGGGATTAAAGAGGCGAGAACAGCTTTCCACCCCACTGGTTTTGTGTTACTATTAAGAAGGATGGATTAATATCAGATTTCTGCTATCTGCTTCCTTACTGATATTGCTTAATTATCCAGATAAGTGATCAGAATCCAAGCACGCACAGCCGCATAAATTTGAAGGACATTATTGCTTTATATATATAATGTGTTTATTAGTTTAAGCATCATAAAACAATAGTAAAGTGCTCATTAAAGTTAAATTTAAAGCACTTTCCAGCTGCTCAGTTTGAGTTTGTTACTCTCTGGAAAGAAAACGGATATTCTTATTCACTGGAGGCAGTAGAAAAGGACTTCCTGTTTATATTGAGACACCAAAAGGCTTTTCTCTCAACCCCATCTGCATTTATTCATCTTCTTCCATCTTCATTTTTAGACCTCCATTTCAGGCACCTACCCTCAGCTTGAGAATATTGTTATCTTGTCTTCCTTGAATTGCATCAGAGGCAGGAACCATTGATGTACCAGTTCAAGCTGTGCAAGGAAGGACTAGGTATTCCACTCTGCTTTTGGAAATCTCAAAACTACGGTGCGGTAGTATTCTCTGAGTACAGGCTTATCCTATTTGTGCATGTGCATCTACCTTTATTCTCTATTCTCATACCTTTTGTGCGACAGAAGATGAATCTGTTTGAAATCATATTTGCAAAATGTTCCCCTATTGTTAATTCATTTAATATAAAGAATTTTTATATAACACACACACACATACACACAAATATGTTCTTTATAAGTGTGTGTGGGTGTATGCTATTTAGGCTAATAATAAATAATAGTAACAACACAGAGGAATTCTGACAGAAAGAGAGAAAACATCTTGATGAAAATACTGCTATTGCTCAGGGAGCCTTCCCACTTATGGTTTCATGCCAGCTAAAGGCCACTTGTATAACGTATGGCTCTACCATTGAGAGTAAACCCCTCCCCGAACTATTTCTCTCCAGTCTCCTACACTATTTACAAAGATTTAAATGGGAATTTTACTCAGGAACAATTGCTCGGGATTCATGGAAAGCAGACATTCCACCTTCATACTCAATGCCTCTTTTGTTATTTATATAATAAAAAAATATTCCTGCTTCTATAACAGTACCAAGAAAGAAAGAAAAAAAACTAAAGGAAGACACAGAAGGGGTCAAAGTGCACTTCTTGGAAGCTGAATAATGTTCACATGATATATTGAAAAAGGAAATAGCACTATATTTCACATTACCTTCAAAGGGTAAATAAATGATAGGCAGCGGAGAAAGTTATTTGTTTGGGAGGTAGTTGTATCTTCTTATTGCTCTTAAAGTTACCTCTATATGCATATATCTGTAAAAGCCTTACATCTGAAAAATGTATGCAGGTTTTTTTTGTTCTTTTATCTTCTACCTATCTAAATATCTATCTGTCTATTTATATATCAGCTATCAGCTTTGTATCATTTATCTATTGATCTATCATCTGTCTTCAAGTCTTTTATTACCTTTCCTTGTTTCTTCCTTTATTAGTTGTACTCACAGCTTAGCAGAGGGGTATCTATTATCATCTACCTATGATTTTCCTATTACTGAACCTATTTTATCTAACATCAGGTTTTTGGAAATCTTTGAAGAGCTGTTGCCAAGGAGGATTTTTTGGTGATATCACTGGAAGGAGCACAAACAGGGGTGGGATTCAAATTTTTTAATAACCGCTTCAGTGGGCATGGGTTAGTTGGTGGGCATGGCTTGGTGGTCATGTGACTGGGTGGACATGGCTTGGTGGTCATGTTATTGGCTGGGCGTGGCCAACTCAATATCAGTCACATTGAGGCATGCATCTCCTTGCCTGGCCTTTCATGACTGTGGGGATGCTGCAACAGTCGTAAGTGTGAAAAATGGTCATAAGTCACTTTTTTCAGTGCCATTGTAACTTTGAATGGTCACTCCACACAAGCAAAGTACCAGCAAAGGAGGGAAAAATAACTCCAGAGAAGTTCCTGAGACAGGAAGTCTAGGCCTGCCAAGAATGTAATAAGGGTTAACGGAGAGGCAGTTTCTGTAAGCAACACCAGAATGTTTCCTTCCTGCCTTCCTTACAGGATTAGGCCAGTAATTTCTTCTAACAACCGGTTCTCCGAGCTGCTTAGAATGTTAACAACCAGTTCTAGCGAATAGGTGCGAATTGGTAGAATCCCACCCCTGAGCACAAACCATTCTTTACTTAAATCCCCTCCCCAGGTTTGTAGGTACCTACCTTGTTTAATATATCAGAATGTGATATTGGGATTCCCCTTATCTGCCAAGCAAACTGATACAAATCAATCCAACCTGTACATTTTAATTTGTGCCTGCTGTATATATTGCTGTTATATCAATATAAAGAAAGAGGTACATTTATTTAATTGTTAAGATTAAATATTTCCCAACCACAATAATTATAACACTCTGCAAGTTCAACTTTTTTTTAATTCTTCAAGCAAACAATACCATCTGGGGCTGAGATCAGGCCAGTATCCATGACCTAACTAAGGTCAGCCAATGCCTTTCTTCCACCAAAAGCATGCTTTGGAAACCTTGAGGTTGCAGCTGTATCTAATTAATTTAATTTTTTCCACTTTAGTGTCAGTGTAGCATAACAAAGGCTGTGGGGTCATGTGTGCTACAAAACTCCTTTTACAGCTGATGACCAGATTTAAACAGATGACATTTAAAATATAAAGAAGTGAAGGCATAAATAAAGAGGGGAAGATTGGCAAATGTAGCTGAAGCCCTAAGTATGAAAATGTCTAGTTCACAGGGATAGGTTTGGGCATCCAGTTGGCTTTTCCTTTGAAATGTGCTCCAACACTTGAGTAACATGGAGGCAGGTTGGCAGCTCATGTTCCCATTAGCAATGGTACACATATTAATACAATATTATAAACCACCCCAAACTATCAACATTATTAATTCTTAAGTACTGCTTGTGAATAACTTATGATGTGCAGACATTTCAGGTAAATTCACACAGGGCCTTAACATTTCAAATAGGTTTATGAAGTAGTTGTTCCCCTTATAGGAAAAAATACAAGTTGATAAGATGCAATAATGACAAAGAATGTTCATGAAACAACAAGAAATGCATTCCCTACAATATAAATGCACTAAGGTATTGACAGGTTGGTTGATTGATCAATCTTTGGGTGGTTACACATTTGTTGTGAAATATAATTTTAAACAACCAAAAAAAGCCATAAAAGGGGGTAATTTGAATTCGTAATTGTTTTATATATTAACCCTGCATTGATGAAATTTACAGACATGGTAAAGCCTCTCTAAATTTCATTTGTGAAAGTGAACTGTGGTGTAGTCCTTCTTAAATACTCAGTACATAATGTGAAGGTAAACTTTTTCCCTCAGACTTGAGACTCTTCAGTGTGACTTGCTAATCTCCAGCCTTTTGTTCCATTACAGTAGCAATCCCATTTCTCATTGGCTGAAGTGCCTGCTACATCACTCCCCTCCAACAACTGACCACTTCCCAGAACAACTATTTCTGAGCTGCTGGGCTTTTTACATTTTAATTTCTTTAATATAATTTTGCAGTTGATTCAACAATAGCCCATTATGTCAATGAACTGTCCTCAACCCTAAAGGTACATACTGCGTTCAAACTTTACATCTCCTTTCTGTTTCTGCCCAGGCTGTGTGAAGCATGTTACCCTTGCTTTCTCATTTTCCTGCCTATAATACTGCAGAACCTCTCTTCCTATTCCTTAAATCACTTACAAAGTAAATTAACTTTGTAACTAACTTAACTTGCAAAGTAATTTCTATGCTATTTTGCTTCCATGAATCTGTACTACCAGTATTTCTTTGCTATACAGTTTCCATGGTCCTATAAAGAAATTTAGGAAAGAAAACTACAGCTACAGAGCTATGATGCTATAGTAAAAGGAAAATATAAAAGGGTTTTATTTACAGTTAAAGGAGACAACAAGGGATAGGAGAGTGAGGCATCCAGGAAAGCAAAAGGAAACAATACTTAAAAGGAAAGCATGGACAAACTGGTCCATTCATAATCCAGTCAACAAGGTTTGCTTTCTTTGCTTGAGTGGAAAGAGCAAGAAGAAGGGAACTAACCAATCAGGTCTTATAGTCTGGGCTGAGTATTGTCCTAGCTTCATGCTAACCTATTGCAACCTGGACTGGGACTTTGAAAGTTAACTTACAAAACAGGTAGGACAGGACAGGAGGCACAAAGCTTAGACTGCAGTGTGGAATTATCCTGAATGTACTTTTCTCTAAGAAGTCCTTAAATGATGGTCTGTCCACTATAAGGTTATGGGCTGGCTAAGACAGTAAGGACACTGAGTCTTAGACCATTAAAGGTCTACAACTTGGCAGTTTGAGGCCCAAGTGCCACAAGATGGAATGAGCTCCCCTCACTTGTCCCTGCTCTTCTAGCAGTTCAAAAGCTTTCAAATGCAAGTTGATGAATAGGTACTACATATAATCATATGGGAAGTAACAATGTTTTGTGTTTCGCTATATGCTATGTGTTGCAGCATGGTGTCATGACATCCACATGACTGCAGAAATGTCTTTGTACAACACTGGCAATTTGGTTTAAGAAATGGAGATGAGCACCACTCCTAAAGTTGGTCATGACTAGCAGAATAAAATCCACGAGGACATCTTTTACTATTATAAATACAAGCATTGAGGTCTAGTAGTTTCCTTCCATTGTCATTTTAAGAAAAACTTTATAGATAAACTTCATTGCTCAAATATCTCTTTATTAACCCCCTATTAAATGCCAGTCATGTGATATTCTAAAATTAGTAATATGCTTTCTTGCACCTCTGTCAAACTAAGAAAATACCATTCACAAGGTAATCCATGACTAAGCAATGGTTTTGTGGATGGGGAAGCATGCTTTTTCAGCAACCGGCACTCACTTTGGACATGATGGCTCTGCCAGGAATAATTTCAGGTTATTTATTTTCCTTTTTTCCCTTCAAATAAAATAAGGAGGAATTTTATTGGTAGAGATCCACTAATTTTAGAGTCTCAGGAAATCCAGAAGTTGCAAGAAAAGATGGAGATGAAGAACCCAGGGATTACCCCATCTCATTTGGAATATATGTAAATTGTTATTTTTTTTTAAAAAGAGTAATACAAAAATTAAAAGCAACATGAAAATGGATTGATATTGTTGGGAGCAGGGAAGTATATGATATTTTATTATTTTCTTTTCTCCCTTCTCATATTTTAAGGTTTTGACATTAACATTCAAAGTCCTTCATGGCATGAGCCCGGGGTACTTGTGGGAGCGTCTCCTGCTGATATCAAATACCAGTCGCCCTGTGCGAGCACACAGGTTGGGACTCCTCAGGTTGCCGTCCGCACGACAATGTCGGCTGGCAGTGCCCCGGGGAAGGGCCTATTCTGTATCGGCCCCCGCCTTATGGAATCAGCTACCCATTGAGCTCCGGCTGGCTCCCAATCTCTCCTCTTTCCGGCGCGATCTAAAAACCTGGTTGTTTTTACAGGCTGGGCTGGACTGATCTCCTGGGGGAGAGGGTGGGTTTTAAATTTGATTTTAATTCAGTTTTACAGTTGTATTTTGGCTTGTCTAGTTTAATTTCTTTTAAAATAATTTATTGTTCTGTGTTTTTATCTGTGAGCCGCCCCGAGTCCTTTTTGGAGAGTGGCGGCATACAAGTCAAAATAAATAAATAAATAAATAAATAAATAAATAAATAAATAAATAAATAAATAAATAATATTTATATGAATTGTAGATTACCCCCATCGTCTCCTCCAACTTTAAAATTATATATTGTAAATGTTACTCAATATTATTTGTTCGTTTGTTTCATCTTTATTATATTAATATCTTGCTTTTTATTTATATTACCTTGACATACCAATTAAAAACAATGATGGTAAAATATAGACATAAATCATGATGATGTTATCCAATTCAGTCAAAGCCATTTCTTGGAGATTTTATGAGGCCTGTCCACATCGTCCCATCTTGCACTCTTCTTTGAGTTTTTCTATGCTCTGGCAAGTGTCAGCTTTGATAGTGTCCAGGCACTGTGTTCTTTGCCAGCCTGCTTTCCTTTTAAGAAATAAAGCAGGGAAAAAATAAATTAACTGACTTTAAAATAAGCTCAATTTCAACCAACAAAAGCCTGGTAAAAGAGAATGGGAGCCAATCTGTTTCATTTGGGAATGTATTCAATAGATGGGAGGGCCACACAAGAAAAGATACTTTCCTGTGTAAAACTGTAACAGGTGGGTTTCTGTCTGTTGGATACTTTTGAAAGAACTTCTCCTGCAGAGTTAAATAACTGGACAAATTTGTAGTAGGAAAGGCAATCCCTCACATAATAATAATTTATTCAATGTATATGCTATCTTACTCCCAGATATAGTTAGGCCTAGCGCCATTTAAAGGGAAACACCAATCTCTTTAATCATGTCCAACAAGCCACTGGCAGCAAGTACAGTCCCTAATACAGATATGATTTCTGTATCTTATTAGCTGTCAAGATCCTGCCTTTTGTACTAATTGTGATTTACAAAGGCAGCCCCAAATGAAACACATTCCACTGCTCAGGATGTGATAAAATTGGGACATGGGTAACTAACTCTAAGTCTGTCTGGTTCAAGGTAAGTCAAAGTTGGTATACACTACTCATGATTGTACAAATGAACAGTGAACATCACAGTCATTACTATGGGACAGGGATTTGCCATCCCTGGAGCTGGACTTGGGGCAACTCAGGAGTTCATGGCTGCTATGGGGGCCAAAGACCTGTCCCAGATCACTCATAATCCAACTCAAAACAATAGTCGCACACTAGACATGGTTTTCTTGTCAGAGCATTGGCAGTGTGATCTGAGGGAGGAACTATCTCTCTCTCCTTTGTCTTGGTCAGATTATACCCTGGTGACTTTGAGGTTCTCTTATACTCACCTCCACAGGGAGATAGAACCCATTGACCCTTCTTTTTCTCACTCTGGTCAACTGCTATATGAACTATATAATACACTCTACATGAGGCTACCTTTGAAGAGTATATAGAAGGACCTGAATCAGGAAGGACCATAATTACTAAAAAAAATGTGTCACCAAAATCCAAGCTGACCAGGTGGTCCAGGAAGAAATAATGAATAGTGGTTTCTAAAACTGCCAAGAGATCCAGGAGAAAAAGCCAGGTCAGCTCTGCCCATCTAGTTTTTGGCATAGTTCATGCTTCAAAACAATTGAAATGTTTCCTTTTTAACCTTCCTTTGGTCTTGTGTCTCTCTTCTCTTTGGTGAAAAATTATTTGGTCACATTTCAAAATATCTTCCATTTTTTTGTGCCCTGCTACTCTTTCCTTATGTCTCCAAACTCTTAATGGAATCTCGATCTATTTTTTTCTCCTTTTTGAGGGACAAATTATTAACACAAATCCTTCACTTTGAACAAAGCCATTTTTTGATTGGTGTGAGCTCCATTAACTTTCTACATTCTGCTTTCCCACCTTCTTCTGCAGCATCTTCCAGCAGTGTTAACACATCTCAATTTATGAGCCTCATGTAGCAAGGGTCAATGTATTAATATGTTAATAATGCAATGCTTTGCCAATTATGCTGAGAGAGGGGGTTATGTAGAGCCTCAATTAATTATGTTATAATATTTTGATGGCAGACTGATTGCTAGCTTTGCATAGCTGTAATGCTAAATGTTTAGAAGATGATAGACTGGGACGCCTTAATGGCCTCATGATTAGATTTGAGGAAAAGGCTGAAACGAACAGAGATACTAATTTATGGACTTTGCTGCAATACGTTATCTTTGGTATAAGCAGATAGCAGGCTTCAAGAGTGTCCCTATTTTAAGAAAAGCCTGTTTTCAGAAAGGGCTAGTTATGAAAAAAGAACCTTTTATATCAGCAGCAGCTGTGATGAGGGAGGCTTCTGGATTGGGAATTGAATCTGATTCTGGACTAGACCAGTTCAACCTCCCGACTTTAGTAGAGAAATAACCATTCTAATGAGATTATTTGAGAGTTCAAGACTTGTCAATATTAGCATTATTATATCTGTAATTATGGAGGTTATTAATACACATCTGGTTGCCCAGAGAATGAAGCTCTGTGCATAATGTGGAGGGCAGGATCTCTTTCCCAATCAAATCTGAGGCCTAGGTTCTAGAACAATAACATTTCAGTTGGGTTTTATGAATGTGTGATACAAACTGTATAAATATTTACCAGCTGTTCAAACTAAAGAATTTCTTGATCCCATTTTAGAAGAACACCCTCAAATGTAAGATCAAACATTCATTCCTTATGAATGAAAAAAACACCCTAATAAAAGGAAAACAACTGTTGAGTTCAGATAAGACATTTGATTTATAAGATTTATTATTTGATTTACAAATTTATAATTCAGCAAATGAAGACAAGTTAAGTGACGGAAACCATGCTGAGTATATTCTTTTTAAAAGTGCAGAAATGATATATTTTAAAACTTTCATTGTGTTTACTTCTGCTTAGGAGGAGAAATTAGTTAATTGTCATCAGCAAACCTGGCTAAAAATAGGTGTGTGTATTGAGTGGGGGTGTATTTCAGATAAATGTCATATTCTAATATTAATATAACTGGGTTTTTCAAAAACCGAGATATCTGTTGCTTGAAGCTAACCATATTATTTTAATTTCGGTGGAATTTTATGGATTCATTATGTCTCAACAAATTGGTATTAACTTTTCTATTGCAGTTTTTCTTCTCACCTGAGCAGGAAACCCCATTGGGTTGCAATCACTGTCTGAAATAGGCAATATCTATATTTATTCCTACTTATTTCACTTTTGATTGATTGATTACATGACATCAAGTCAGTATTGACTCTTAACAACCAGACTGATTGATCTTCCTTTTGACGATCTGTCCCCAATCTCGTCCTTCAAGTCTTTCATTGATGCATCCATAGCCATTGTAATTAAGTCCATTAACTTAGCTGCTGTCCATCTTCTTCTCTGTTCTTCTTTTCTCAGAAGTTTATACCTCAAGAGAACTGAGTTTTCATGTAATATTTTTGACAGAAGGGATATTCCAGAATTTGGGTGAGTTTATTAAATAATGTAATTTTTTATTAATTATCAGGCTCTTAAGCTGCTACTGATTATAATTGGTATTTGAATGTACATAACACTATGTATATGTTAAAATACCCAACTTTTTTTTTCATTAAGATAGTAATCCACCTAGTAAAGACCCTACTTGGAGGTATAATTTCTAATGTGTTTTTACATGTCAGTTTTAGGAATATCTCTTGAGGAACAAATTAAAATAATATAAACAAGTAGAAGAAAAAAAACACTTTCATCTTTTTCCAATTGTATCTGTAGAATAATTAAATTATACTTCAGACAAATAACACTCTCTGGAGAAGACACTAATGCTAAAAAAACGTGGAAGGAAAGAGAAGAAAACAACCACAAACAGTAGTGAGATCCATTGGAAAAACCTTTGGACTAAATTAGAACAGACTGTCAGAGAGATTATCTATGTGGTTAGTACCGAATTAGTACTGACTTGATGGTGTATAATCAATCAATAAAATAGAAATAATTAGGAATGAATATAGGTGCTATTCTATTCCAGACAGTGACTGTAACCCAGTGGGGGTTTCTTTTCAAACTGTGGAGGAAACTTCTAGCAGAGGTTTAAATCCAGGGTTGGATTCTAGCTGGTTCTAAATGAAATTACACACTAACATGCACTTTTGGGTGATTTGATCCTCCTTGGTTTACATAATTAAAGCAGTCTAGCACGTTCTATTTTGCCTTTTCTTTTTCCTTAATGAAAGGCAGAGGAATTCTGTATTCATTCTACTAGCTCTCATTCATTTTAAAAGGGAGACTTTATCTTTGGAATTCTTTCAAAGGACCAGAGAATATTCATGTCTGACATTTGGTATTCTCTCCATAAAATACAGAACAGACCAAAAACTGTATAAGAGTATCCATATTTCATTATAACATGATTTTTTTTCCAATAGTCATCACCCTGTTTGGCTTTTCCTACTTCAGTTAAACCCAAGCAGAAATACATCATGATAAAACTTCTGTTTGAGAGCTTTTTCAGTTAGTATCCTACTGCCACAATTAGGGAAAGAATTGAACTTTGGCAAAATCTTAGGTCATATCAGGTGCATTCATTTCAGCTTGAAGCTGGTTGTTGCAGCTGTGGGAACAAGAAAAAGATGAAAAAGAAACACAGTGGCTTCTAAAAAGATAACTGGTTCCTTCTCTCTCTCTTCTCCTTAGGGCATGTACTAGTGTTTAAAAACCAGACAACCTGGGAAATGTACAAATGATATTCCCAAATTTCCCAAACACAGGTGGTTCTATTATTAGCAGCTCTCCAAGCAAGAGTAAAGTGGGGAAGAAAATCCCTCCCCTTTCCCCTGCTGCAGTCAACGGTTGTAATTCGGAAAATTATGAGTAGGAAAGAGAAGGAGAAGGGATTTCTATTTAATTCAAATCACAACTTAAACCAGAGACAAGTTATTGATGGAGTAGAAGCTGGTCACAGTAATATTAAATTAATATTATGATCTGTATAATTCCAGGATCTATGAGACCACAGTTTATTTATTTATTTTTATTTATATAGTTGCTCATGTCCTCCAAAGGGGACTCTGTTAAGCTATCAGTTGCAATAGTTGCTGTGGAAAATATTTTTGCAGAAAACATTTTAAAAAGCCCTACTTTTGTCAATCTAGATTTCTGGAAAACAGCACAGTATTACAAGAGTCCAGATAGTTTTCAATAGATAGGAAAAATAAATTAAGTTTATAAATTAAGAACAGATTCTGTGCAAATCTGAGGGCTTGGTTAGGAAAGGTATCTGTGGAATTTTATACTTGAAGTTTGATTTTTTTTTGGTTGATTCATTGAAAGCAGAACAGGAAGGCTCTGTAATGCCTTCTGGTCTCCCTTTACAATAATACTAATTTTCCCCCCTGCAACACAAGGTGATAGAGGTCAGGTTTAGATGTAAGTTTACACAGAACTTTGTTATTCTTGCATTGCAGAAATTGGCTGTGAAATACCACAGACACTTGGGGGATTCCTGTCATTTTTGCCATTTGTTGGGCCAAGATATATAAAAATACCACTGTGCCTTCATTCATGATCCCAGAATGCATTTGAAGTGCGGTAAGAGAGGTGAAAGACTTGGTAACATGTGCAGCTTCTGTTCCCTCCAAACAGCTGGAATTGCATCCAAATCTTTTGTTCGACTGCTCATGCAGTTCATCCACACTCTATTCTGTAAGCAAGAGAAATAGACTTACAGGCAGAGCTTTTCTTCTTCTTTTCAGATAATGGCAAAGTATCCCTAATTCAAAACAACTCAACTAATTGGTCCAAAAAGGATGTTAACAGCTCCGTCTAGCAGACTGTATTTAAAACAATTGTTAGCAATCAATAAATCCTGCCTGATTGTTTTATTTCATTAAAGATGTATTTGTTAACTAAGCAGCTGGCACCCAAACAGCTGCTTTAAATGGAGAGGCATTTCCATATTCTATTTTATCATTTCCTTTGTTAGTTTCTTTGAAAATTTCCCAAGACAATGACTATCAAAATAACAGAGAAATCCAGACTGGTTCAATAGTACAATTAGAGACATGACAAATAAATGAGAGTATCAACATTGTACTGGACATTGGACAATAGAAAAGGGCGAAAACCATACATTTTTCTTGCACTGACAAAATTACCTAGTTGGGTGATGAAACTACCAAACTCAGAAAGCACCAACCCAGAGCTATGTATATTCTCTTCTATTGAAATTAATAGAATACTACTTTGAATAAAAATATGGGAGGAAAGATGGTTCAGATTTCCATCATTCTTCTTAATTGATTTTGAGCAACCACATGCCCTATGGTAAATCTTTCTAAAGTCACAAAAAGGCAACCATGTTCAGGTGGCAGCAAGATAATCTTTGATTGAGATTATTATTTTCACATGTCAAGCTATAACTACCTAATGCTCTACCTTTCATCAGACCAAAGATATTTGTACTTGATACAGGTGTTGTCAATGACTTAACCAGCATCAGTTGTTTGATTCCTATCAGGATTCATTAGATTAATTTCTCTACACTACCACAATTTAAGGCAAGGGTCTTCAAACTTGGCAAGTTTAAGACTTCTGGACTTCAACTCCCAGAATTCCTGAGCTAAAATGACTGGGGGAGGAATTCTAGGAGTTGAAGTCCACGAGTCTTAAAGCTGTCAAGTTTGAAGACCACCGATTTAAGGTATATCATATATATGGTGTAAAATAAATATAAAAAAAAAATAATATGCATTTTCTCCCAGTCTCCTGGATTCATGAGATCCTTGTTATTCTAAGCATAGAATGTGGGTCTTTTTTTTTAATTGCCATCAAAAAAGTTGCCTTCAAAACCATCCTTCCCTGCAGCAAGTCAATCCTGAGGAACAAATGATCACATTGTACTATGATGTCATGAAATAAAATTGTGTTAAACATTCCAAAGAAAAATGGAAAATGAGACACGTAGATTTTAACAACTTTTTAATAACAACCATCTGTTTCAAATAATGTGCATGTCTGGCTTTTGATATATATGTAACCAGGAGTAGATTTGTAACTAGATTTGGATCAAAATCAGAAGAGGTTACCAAGATTCTGAAAGCTCTGGAAATGAAGTCCTGTAAAGAATGATTAAAGAAACTGGTTGTGTTTAGCCTACAGAAGAAATTACTGAGATGAGATGTGATAGCAGTTTTCAAATATCTGAAGAGTTGCTACTTAGAAGAGAGAATTGACTTATTCTCTAATGGTTCAGTTTCAATCAGTGGGTTCAAACATATAAACAAGTATGCTCATGAGAGACTTCCTGACTGAGGAAGTTGTCAGCCAGTGGAACAGCCTGTATTGTATCCTGAAGCCCTGATGGGATATCTTTATGGATTACATCTCCATTGTGATGCTAATGATCACAGTATTTGGTGGAACCCTAGCTGACTTAGTTGTGAGTTAGAAGTTCTCTCTTATTAGAAGTTTTCAAACAGGGTTTGACTTTACCGCATTCCTAAGAGGTCTGTAAGAGGTGTGCATAAGTGCACCAACATGCCTACCATCCCTGTCTTATGTTCCCTTTTATTTGTAACTATTTCATATATTAATAATCATATTCATACTTATATATATCATCAAAAGCATGCTTGACAAAATAAATAAATAAATTAAAAGGGATTGGACAGTTATCTGTCAGAGATATTATAGGGGATAATGCACTCAGGTGGTGATTGGTCTAGATGACTTCTGCAGTAACCCCCAATTCTATAATTCAATTAGTATCAGAATGTATGTGAACAGTGCATATGCAACTGTACAGTAAAAATATTAGGTTGATCAAAGACATAAGTCAGAGGTTAATTCTTTATATTATTCAAATATAAACATACCTTTCCGCCAGCTGTGTGGCAGCATCCCTACCTGGGTTTCTCGATATCCTCTCGGGGGTGGCGGTGGAATTCCCAGGGCTTATGGTCCTGGGTGATTTTAACCTGCCTTCCCTGGGGGGGGGGCATTGGGTTTGGCCCAGGAATTCATGGCCTCCATGGGGGCCATGGGTCTGACCCAATTGATTCAAGGCCCGACCCATGAGGGGGGGAACACCCTCGACCTAGTTTTTGTCTTGGAACAGTGGCGGAGTGATCGAGGGGAGGCCAGTTTTATGACCTTACCCGTTCCATGGTCTGATCATTATCTCCTGCAGCTGGTCTTCCAACAGGCTGCCCCTCACCTCTGGGATGAGGAGCCACTTAGATGGTTCTGCCCCAGACGCCTAATGGACCCTGAGAGGTTCTGGGCAGAACTGGGGTTTCTTCCCACTTCCCTTGCCCACAACTCTGCTGAGGACCTGGCAGCCGCTTGGCAACAGGCTGCTATGGCTGCCCTTGACAGAGTTGTCCCCATGCGTCCCCTCACGCGCCGTGGATCCCGGATGGCTCCTTGGTATACCGAGGACCTCCAGGAGATGAAGCGCCATCAGAGGGGTTTAAAGAGCAGATGGAGGTCCACCCGCTCCCAGTCCGATCGAGCCCAGTTAAGAGCCCACATTAGGACTTACCTGGTAGCTATGAGAGCAACGAGAAGATCTTATCTCTCTGCCCTCATAGCATCCACAGATAACTGCCCAGCCACCCTGTTTAGGGTCACCCGCTCTCTCCTACATCTGGGGGAGGCGGTGGATCCATTGCGGGGAAGGGCTGAGGAATTTGGTCAATATCTGTCGGCTAAGATCACCCGGATTCGGGGTGGGTTGTGCTCTAACTTGCAGTGGTCTGATGATCGGGGTGTAAGTAGTCTGGCCAATACAATCTGGGCTGAGTTCGATCCTGTCTCTGAGAATGAAGTGGACAGGATTATGCGGCGTCTGAGTTCCACCACATGTTTGTTGGACCCATGCCTTTCCTGGTTGGTGTATGCCTCCAGGGAGGTCACCTGCGGTTGGCTCCAGGCAGTGGTCAATGCTTCGTTAAAGGAGGGTGTCTTTCCCGCCACCTTGAAGGAGGCGGTGGTGAGACCCCTCCTGAAGAAGCCTGCCCTGGACCTGACCATGTTAGACAACTTCCATCCAGTCTCCAACCTTCGTTTTCTGGCGAAGGTTCTTGAGGGTGTGGTGGCTCAGCAGTTTCCACTTTTTCTGGATGAAGCGGACTACCTGGATCCGTACCAATCGGGCTTCCAGCCCAGTTTTAGCATGGAGACGGCGTTGGTCGCACTGATGGATGATCTCTGGAGGGCGCAGGACAGGGGATTTTCCTCTGTCCTAGTCCTATTAGACCTCTCAGCGGCTTTCGATACCATCGACCATGGTATCCTTTTGCGTCGCCTCGAGGGGTTGGGAGTGGGGGGCACTGTTTTACGGTGGTTCTTCTCCTACCTCAAGGGGTGTTCGCAATCGGTGTTGTCAGGGGGGCAGAGGTCAACCTCAAGGGTGCTCACTTGTGGGGTTCCCCAGGGCTCGGTCCTCTCCCCCCTCTTGTTTAATATCTACATGAAACCTCTGGGTGAGATCATTCGCGGTTTTGGGATGAGGTATCATCAATATGCTGATGATACTCAGTTATACATCTCCACCCCAAACCAGGTCAGTGATGCCCTCTCTGTGATAACCCGTTGCCTGGATGCGGTGCGGATTTGGATGGACGGAAACATGCTTTGACTCAACCCGGCCAAGACTGAGTGGCTGTACATACCGGCATCTCGGTCCAGTCATGAATGTCCATCGTTGACCATAGGGGGAGAGGTGTTGCCCCCTGTGGATAGGGCGTGGAACCTGGGGGTCCTCCTGGATGCGCGGCTCCAGTTGGAGGAACAGGTGGGGGCCATGGCCAGGGGGGCCTTTGCCCAGGTCCGGCTGGTTCGCCAGCTTCGCCCATTTCTGGACCGAGATGCCCTGCGTACAGTCACTCATGCCCTTTTCGCCTCTCAACTCGACTACTGCAACGCTCTCTATCTAGGACTGCCCTTGCATACCATCCGGAGACTGCAGCTGGTGCAGAATGTGGCCGCGTGGGTGGTGATGGGAGTTTCCCGATTCTCCCATATTACCCCCCTCCTGTGCGACCCGCATTGGTTGCCGGTTGCACTCCAAGTGAGATTCAAGGTTTTAGTTTTAACATTCAAAGTCCTACACGACATGGGTCCAGAATATCTAAGGGAGCGACTCCTGCCAATATCGAGTACCAACTGCCCTGTGCGAGCACCCAGGCAGGGGCTTCTCGGGGTTCCGTCAGCAAGCCAGTGTCAGCTGGCGGTCCCCCGGGGACGAGCCTACTCTGTGGCGGCTCCCGCCCTGTGGAACCAGCTTCCCCTGGGGCTCCGTCTGGCCCCTGACCTCCGCACCTTTCACCACGACCTGAAGACCTGATTATTTGACCAAGCTGAGCTATGATAACCTTCTCGGGGGGGGGGGTGTTATTTAATTTTAATATTGATATTGGGCTTGGTTTGGTTTAATTCTTTTTTAACTATTTATTTATTATGAATGTATGTTTTTAGTTGTGAGCCGCCCCAAGTCTTCGGAGATCGGGCGGCATACAAGTCCAATAAATCAACCAAAAATCAATCAATCAAATATTTGCTGTTAGAATCTAAGGATCATAAACAAAACAAACCTATCAAGATCCATGCTCATATCATGATTCATCTATTTTACTACGGGAAATGCTTTCCCAAACTATATATTAAATATGTATATATGGAACCCAAGCAATATAGATATCCTTTTGGCTTTTGGCTAACTGCTAAGTGGTAAGTCAACATCCAGAAATAAATCTTTCCATGCTTCTTGTCTATGGAGATTTTCAGTCCTCCAGGTCATGGTTGTGCCAAAGCTGTTTTTTCAAGAGGCAACTGGACTTTTTGGTTCTGTAGTATTCTGATTTATGACTCATGTCAGATTTCAGATTTCATGATACAAGAGTTCATGAAGTCTGCTTGTTTTATATAGCTAAGCACCATCAGTTCTGATTACTACTTAGGTGAATGGTCATCAGAAAGTTTCTGGACTGCAGTTTTTCTTTCCAAAACCTTTTCTGGTAGAAGGTAATAGGATACTTCTGTATTGTTGCCAGAGTAAACATAAAGACATGAAGAATCAAGCTTGACTTGAGGAAAACTACCTTTATAATTTGCAATCACAGGTTCATGTCCTACCCATTGGATCAATAGAAAACAAATCTGTTCCAGTCCTTCATTTTGTTGAGGGAGAGTATCCACACATTCCTAATATGGCAATTTGCTGCTGAGTCTCAACAACATATTTGAACTCAATTAAGATGTTTGTGCTTGCATGAGTTGGCTGAGGAATATCAAGGCAGGGAAAAGAGTTTAAACAAAATTAGATACATTTCCTAAGGGTTGTTAAGAAATATTCTATACTGAAAGCATCCTGTTGTTGACTTTACTTCTGGCTAATGTCATTATGCCAACACAGGGTTCACTGGACTAAATCTTAAACATTCTTTGCTTATAAAGTATCTTCAGTCTCTAATTTAAATGACTAGGTCACAAAACATTCAGTTATTCTACACTACAATTATGTACAGAGCTACATGTTCATACCACCCTTTGATTTCACCAAATCAGCATTTATTTATATTTTTACAATTCACAGGGCACTACCTTGTGCAGGACTGCCATATCTTAATCTGGCAGATGGTGGATAATACACATACTCATTGCAAACAAGGTCAGAAAAAGTAGATCAAATAGTGATGCAAGGAAGCTGTAAACTAGGCCTTCTAATCTCATTTTCTTGGTCAGAGCACTAGATGAGATTTCTTCAGAGCCACCCTTGATTATTTGTTATATAATTACTGAGGATCTGAAGGACTGAAAAGGCACGTAAAACAATATTAGTAAAAAAACAAAAACAAAGATTTATAAAGCGAAAGATTTATACGATCTGAAGAGAAACCAGAGTATAACGAAAACAAAGAAAATCCAAAACCTTGGTATGACCATTAGTAATAGCTCACTTTCAGCCTACATAAGGCTGTAAGGCTCCTTCTTGATATATTTGTGCTCATCTTTTGGTTAATTGGCAGAAGCAATCATGTTGTTTTCAGCATTTTAAACCTAGTGGCAGTGAAAATAATTGCTGGCTGATTTCAAATTACCTTTAAAGGATTGGAGAAGGAAATAGTAGTGACTTTTGGTCAACTTGATCCAAGTAGGTATTTTCAGGTTTTGAATAAAAGTGAGTGAAATTTGATGATGTGAATTGCTTAAAGCACGGGTGTCAAACTCTCCACCTCACGTTTATTGTCACATGACATATCATGACATTTTTTTTTGCCTTTGCGGAGCTGGGGTAGGCGTGGCCTGTGCATGACGCATCTGGACCTGGGCTGCCAGTTTGACACCCCTAGCTTAAAGGAATAGAACCAATATTTGGATTTGATTTTGCCTTCCAGTTTTCTGTAATGTAAGAGAGTTACAAGAGGTCACTCATCACAACAAACTGAAGTCAATTGGAAGTAGTTTAATCTGTTATCCCCTCTTCTAAAATTCTGAAATAGTGAAAGTGAGAAATAGTGAAAGTTAGAATCTCTAACAAAAACTCACAGCATCACTGCTCTGGAGTCCCCAGAGCATTCACAAAATGCTGTGTACATGCACATAGTAATATATCAATGCACACAGACTTCAACTCTACATTTTTCCTTCATTACTTTCATTATTTTGGGGGAAAGTTTTTTTCCCTTTACTTTTTTGAATCCACTGATTTTATTTGTGACATATGTTTCAAACATTGCTTATATCCCAGTTTAGCTGATTTTAGCTGCTACTATATTATGTAGGTTCAGAGAACAATCTGAAGATCTGTTGATGGGCAAAGACCTAGAAAAGGAAGGATATACAGGGTCTTGCTCTTACACAGTTTACCTATCATTTCCTATCATCTCACTGATGTTTAACCTCAGCAGTAGGCCAAACATGAAGCTATCATTTAGAAAAACTCAAAATGTCATCTCTTAAAAGACATTCTTACCTGAGATTCAGCCATTTTCCTGTGTAAGTATGGATTGGGGGAGGGGTGTTTTAAGAGTATGTCACAATTGCTGATGGAATGGTCTATCTTATTAATATAGTTGTGTATAGAATAAATAATGCATTGAGCTAATATAGTGTAGTAATTTGGGTACAGGCCAGGGAGGCACAGATTCCATGAAAGCTCATTGACGAAGGCATTGTCCTTAGTTCCCATCCTACCCCACAGAATTGTTGTTGTGGGGAAAAATGTAGAGGTACTAGATATATCTCCTTAAACTCTTGGAGAACAATTGCTAATCTGCTAGTTTCATGACAGTGTAAGGGAATATTGCAAAGTGAAAGCATGGAAACTCTTAAAGGAGTGTGTGAGTGTGTAAGATAGAACAAGAGCAAACCAAAGCCATCTTTAGCCAGTGATATGCAAGAAAAGAAAGGGAGAAGTGGAGGTAGACCAAATTCATTCAAGGAATTAGTGTCAGTAATGGCTAGAGGGATAATGTAACATGAAAAAGATAATCAACCTGTTTTACCCGTCTTTCTTTTTTCTTTTTCACATTCTTGGGTGAATCTGAGTGCTTTTAAAATGAAGCATAGGCATAAGCCAAGAATCATTGACTGAAAGCTTTATTCTTCCCTTTCTCAGATGATTTGCCAATGGTCTTTTGTCTCAAATAGAACTTCCGGGGTTTTTTTCTATTTGCTACAATTTCAGACAGGCTGGCCAGTATTGGCACACAATGATCACCAAATGATGACTCCTTCCTTCCTTCCTTCCTTCCTTCCTTCCTTCCTTCCTTCCTTCCTTCCTTCCTTCCTTCCCTAGTTTTATGACAAATAGTAATTTTAGGAAATTAAATCCAACTACAGTGTCATGCAGAACACTGGATTCTCTCAAATCCGCTCCCCATTCTTAGAGCTATTTTAAAACCTGGACTACAATGTGATGAAATTAGTGTACATCAATATATACTAACCACTATTAAACCACTGATGATGGAAAAACTAGATCCGGAAGACACCAGTTTGGAGAAAGCTGGTATAAACAATATGGAACAAAACAGTTCTACAGTCTGACTTCTTATGACACTGCCTATGCTCCTGTCTCAGGCGTGGAGTTAATGTGTGAAGTAGTCTTAGCATCAGGATGCTGAGTATACTTAAAGCCTATAGTGTATAGAAGCTTTCATTTTCTCTTTGTTCCTCAGACTGAATCTCTCTCCAGTGGCAATATCTTAAGTTGTGCTGGGGTTCAGTGATTTATATTATGTGATCACATATCAATTTTCCAGCTGAGAAGTTTTTCAACAGTCTGGACATAAAGGCCGCAAAATGAGCACATTTGTAGATGACCATCAGTGTATAATTAGCCCATTAAGGTTGTCAAGATGTTACTTTTGGTTAATTAAAAGGTAGATCAAAATAATTATTGATTGCATAATATGCCTTTTCTTCTCACAGAGAAAGGAGATCTATTATTTAGCCTATGATTAATGATAGGGGCTCTTTTCCATTGTTTTGTGATGTTGATATCATCAACTTACCCAGTGGGAGACCCTGAGACTTACAGTGTTCAGATGCTTCTTGAGCTAACTTTACTTTTCAATCTCTTTTGTAAGGTCTATTTTCATAGGAAGTCTCAGAATACCATTGAGTTGAAGTCCCCAGTCTCATGCTGGGCAAAGGATTGGGTCAATAATTTTGGAGACGCTTGCATTTGAATGACATGTGATAGGCAGACTCCTGGGTCTTCCTGAGGTTTTGCTTGGAAGATGCTGGTGTCCCCTACAGTGAATGAGCTCACATCCGCCACAGGAGTTTGTCATCACATCTGGATCAATTACATTGATGTCTCAGGATCCACTTAATTGTCACATGATACTTATTGGAAAGTGTCTTCCTATAACTAATGAATATCTAAAATGTTTGTTGTGTGCCATGCATTTCCCATTACTTGGAAAGTTTCAAAACAATAGCCATAAACTCTAACAAGTGATACCTGAAGATTCTTTGGGAACTGCTGGTGCAATGTTGGTAGCTTCAGATGTTACAGTTTCAGTGGAGATACACAGCCACATAAGGGATAGTTCAGTGGTTCTTTGAAAAACATAATGTACAGATTGGCTCACAATGGCTTTGTTTGGTTTTCCAGTTCCTCAGTCATATATGCTCATTTATCTTCTCTCTCTGAAGAAGGACTAGGGGAGACATGATAGCAGTGTTCCAATATCTCAGGGGCTGCCACAAAGAAGAGGGTGTCAAGCTATTCTCCAAAGCCCCAGAGGGCAGGACAAGAAGCAATGGGTGGAAACTAATCAAGGAGAGCAGCAACCCTAGAACTAAGGAGAAATTTCCTGACAGTTAGGACAATTAAACAGTGGAGCAACTTGCCTCCAGAAGTTGTGAATGCTCCAACACTGGAAGTTTTAAAAAGATGTTGGATAATCATTTGTCTGAAGTGGGTGTAGGGTTTCCTGCCTAAGCAGGGGGTTGGACTAGGTCTCTTCCAACTCTGTTATTCTATTCTATTCTATTCTATTCTATTCTGTTCTGTTCTGTTCTGTTCTGTTCTGTTCTATTCTATTCTATTCTATTCTAGTCACTTTTTTGTAGTGTGTGGTTGAAAGTTAAAATAAGCACACTTTATATCCCAACTTAGCCCTGCCTCTAGCAATAGCACTTAGACTTATATACCGCTCCACAGTGCTTTACAGCACATTATAAGTATGTGTATATAGTATGTCAGCATATTGCATATAGTATGTCAACATATTGCTCCCAACAATCTGGCTTCTCATTGTACCAACCTCGTAAGGATAGAAGGCTGAGTCAAGCTTGTGCCAGTCAGGATCGAACAATACTGCATTCTAACCAGAGGTGGTATTCAGCAGGTTCTGACCAGTTCTGGAGAACCGGTAGTGGAAATTTTGAGTAGTTCAGAGAACCAGCAAATACCACCTCTGACTGGAGATTTTACAGTATCCTTCCCCTGACACACCCACCAAGCCACGCCCATAGAACCAGTAGTAAAAAAAATTGAATCCCACCATTGATTCTAACCACTGCGCCACCATGGCTCTATCACATGAGAACAATGTCTGTGTGCTAAAGGCAGTCCAGAAGGGCCATCTGAGCTTTTGGAATTGCATGAACATTTACTATGAGATGAGCAATAATAAATGGCCATCTTTTTTTCTGTTTAAAGACAGGACTTAAAAAAGTAAACAGAACGGAGGCATCCGGCTTTTGATTTTCAACACAGATGTCAGGCACAGACTTTTAAAGCATTTGTTCTAATCTGAGTATCCAACTAGAGTATGCTGAAACTACAGGATAAAAAATATAGCCATTGAACTACTGTTATTAAAAATATATTTATGCATTGATCAGTATGTTGGGAAAACTCCACATACTGGTCAATGCATAAAGATATTTCTAGTAACTGTAGTTCAGTGACTGTAATTTTTTATCCTACAGTTTCAGCATATTCTAGTTGGATATTTTGGAAACCCCACATACTGGCAACAGATATTCGGCTTGTTAGGATGGATCAAAACAAGTTCTGTCAACTATTTTAACTCTTAAATTACGCTAAATGGGAGAGGGGTTTTTTGAAAATGCTTTGAATTATTACTGGATAATTGAAAAACTTATTTCAAAGTCCTTAAAAACAAACATAACACATCCACAGCAGTTTTGAAAAACTCTCTTCTTCTTTCTTATGGAGAATGAGAAAGTACTCATTGAGGTTCCTGACCCTTGAAATCCCTATCTCCTTTCAGAAGATAACAGCTTGGCTGCTAAATTCCAATATAAAACTATGTCAGTCCATGTTTTGTTTATTCTATCTGACATAATGGGAGGAAAGGGAGAAGTTCAGGAAAGGCGCAAAGATCAAGTGGAAGGTTTGTGTGTGTGGCAGCAGGGGGAGGCAGTAGTACTTAAAATATCTAGGGAATTGCTTTCTTCATTTGTTGTTCTACTTTTAAAAAATATTTAAGGGCAGCTACTTGATTGAGAATCCCACTAACACAAAGTTTGGAAGAAAACTTTAATTCTTAACTTCCAGAAATATGTCGAGCAATTGCACTAAATTGGTAATTTAAAAAGCAAGTTAAACTGAATAGTTTATATAAAATTAGAGAGGCTGTAGAAATGGCCAGATTATGGTTAAGGAGAGGAAGCAAACCCAAAGTGAATCAGATCTGCATATTTTTATTCATCATATCTCTGAATTACTTAATGCAATGGAATGAATAAGCCAATAATTCTTCCATAGGAACTAGCTGTATTTGTTAAGCTTTTACCCTTCCACCAGATAATGGCTACGCTCCAGGTTAGTATACTGCAACAAGACACGTACAGAGACAAATAATGATCCTGAATGTGGATCATGCATATTGAATGACATGAAAAGTCAGAACAATCAAGCCAACTAAGAACCAGAGCAGAAAAGAAACCACACTTAGAGATGTGCCTTCTTTTGTGTCATTGTATGGCAGATGAAACACTATTGCTAGATTGCCATATAGGGATGAGGGTTCTGGCTCATACTTTAATGTATTTAAAGAAGATTGCGGGGAAAGCTGGAGGTTTAATCATTGAAACGGTAATACAGGCTGCTAATGTTTACTCTACCTACTCTGTCCATTTAGTTACAGCCTCCCTTCCATAAAAACCATCATGAAGAGTTACTCCCCTTGACCTTTTACATGTTTGTACTACTGTCACCACTAAAGGAAAGTTCTGTCCCTGAAGCATTGTTAGAATGTCTGGAAGAATTATCATTCAAATTCTTTTGGAGCAAATTTGATAGAGATTTTGAAAGGTTGTCTGTAGTCAAATTCCACTTTGTGTACTTGAAGAAAGAACAATAATTGGGAAGAAAGGGCAAGCGAACAATTACTTTGACATTCAAAGCACTTAGTCCATCTCTCTCGCAACCATGTTTTTCATATTGGAAGGATACCTCCCTCTCATATTGCCACACATTGGTGTCAATGATCTTAACTAGTGAATCACCCTTGTGCATCATCATCATCATCATCATCATCATCATCATCATCATCATCATCATCAGTGGTGGGGCTCAAATATTGTTGCCAGTTCGGTGGTCGTGGCTTGGTGGGTGAGCTTTATGTGCTTGCACACACTTTGTGTGCACATGCTTGCCAAACGCACACTTTGCACAGGCACAGAGGTGCTTGTGCAGGCACAAAGGGGTTCTAACTCTCCTCCTGCAAGCCTGCACGATCCCAGTCATTTCAGCAGCTGCCGCGCAGCACTATTCTGTGCTGCGCAAAGCAGCTGCGCTTCAAATTCAGCAGATAAAGGTGAGTATGGGAGCCCGGGTGGGCAGGTGGGCCAACAGCAGAGCCAGCAGAGCAGCGGAGAGAACCGGTTCGGTCTCCACTGCTCATTGCTCCTACCGGCTCTCCAGAACAGGGCAGAACCGGTTGAATACCACCACTGATCATCATCATCATCATCATCATCATCATCATCATCATCATCATCAATCATCACACAGTCAGCCAGATGTTCAGACTGGGTTTGGCATGTTTTTTATTATAAAAATAATTTATTAAACAAATTTATATAAATACGATAAAATCAAACTTTCCACTTATCGCAGCTTAAGCAAAACCATGTTCCCTCAATCTGACATCTCAAATTGTGTAAAATATTCATTCATGATTGTTACTTTAAACATATAATACAAAGTTTCATCTAATTATATATTACAAATCTACTATCTACTATCATATGTGCACCTACTATTATATGTGGTGATCCTGCCCAAAAACAAAAAAGTATTGGAGGAAAATTAGTAATTGGCTTGAAGAAATCCCAAAGTTAAAATTGAATGGAAACCAGAAATATTTCTATTGGGAATTCTCAAACAAAAAATTAGTAAAAAAAATGTTATATATTATGGGTTTGGCATTTTTGTTTACCTATCAAGTCCTCAGCAAGGACCTGGGATAGGTAAATCTGGATGTTTGATGGTGTTACAGATATCATTGCAGGATTGAAGCTGTTCCCAGTAAAGCTACCTTTTGCAATTGACTGTTGACAAATTTGTCTATTATTATTATTATTATTATTATTATTATTATTATTATTTCATTAAATATGAAACTCAGTCAACTGAACATTTAAAAATGTATCACAAATTTATTTATTTTATTTATTTATTTTGTCAAGCGATTATTAGATAACAGGTATAAGTATAAACATGGTTATGAATACATGAAATGGATACGTATAAGAAAAAAAAAGAAACAATAGGACAGGGACCGTAGGCACGTTGGTGCACTTATGCATGCCCCCTACAGACCTCTTAGGAAAGGGGTGAGGTCAATAGTAGACAGTCTAAGGTTAAAGTTTTTGGGGTTTGGGGAAGAAACCACAGTCAGGTAGAGTATTCCAGACACTGACCACTCTGTTGCTGAAGTTGTATTTCCTGCAATCAAGTTTGGTGTGGTTTATATTGAGTTTGTATCTATTGTGTGTTCTTGTATTGTTATGGTTGAAGCTGAAGTATTCATTGACAGGTAGGACATTGCAATATATAATTTTGTGTACTATACTTAGATCGGACCAAAGGTAGCATAGTTCTAGGTTGTCTAGGTCTAAAATTTCAAGTCTGGTGGCATAAGGTATTCTGCAACAAGTAGAGGAGTAGAGAACTCTTGTGAAATATTTCTGGACTTTCTCAACTGTATTAATATCAGATACGTAATGCGGGTTCCAAACTGATGAGCTGTATTCAAGTATTGGTCTAGCAAATGTTTTGTATGCTCTAGTTAGTAGTGTGATATTAGCAGAAAAAAAGCTACACAGGATTAGGTTAACAACTCTTAATGCCTTTTTGGCTATGTAGTTACAGTGGGCTCTAGAACTTAGATCATTAGAGATGAGTACTCCAAGGTCCTTGACAGAGTTTGGATCATCAACAAGGTCTTGACTATTCAGCTTGTATTTTATTTTCTGATATTTTTTTTGCCAATATGTAAGACAGAGCATTTATTTGTTGAGATTTGAAGTTGCCATTTGTTTCACCATTCTGATACATAGTCGAGGTCTTTTTGAAGGGAAGCAATATTGTCTGTGGTGTTGAATAGCTTTAAATCATCAGCAAATAGAATGCAGTTGCTCTTAATATGATCACAGAGGTCATTTATGTAGAGTATGAAGAGAGTTGGTCCTAGAACATTGCCTTAGGGGACACCACTGTTAACAGATACAGGATTTGATAGGACGCTCCCAATTTTGACCATTTGTTGTCTGTTTGACAGGAATGCTTCTATCCAGTTATACAGGTGTCCAGAGATACCATAAGATTTTAGTTTTAGGAGTAGTTTGTCGTGTACCACCGAATCAAAGGCTTTACAGAAGTCTATGTAAATTGCATCTATTACTTTGCCCTGATTGAGTTGTGTAGTCCATATGTTTTTGCAGTGTAAGAGTTGCAGATTACAGGATAGTTTTTTTCTGAAACCAAATTATTTATTAGAGAGTAGGTTGTTTGTCTCTAAGTGGAGGATAATGGATTGGTTAATAATTGATCCCATGACTTTACAGGTAATGCAGCATAAAGAGATTGGTCTGTAATTTTCAGCTAGGCTGGGTTCTCCCTTTCTGAAGATGGGGATGACCGTGGCTAGTGACCATAGGTTTGGCAAGGAGCTGGTCCTGAAAGATTTTTCAAAGATTATGCTTAGACGTTTGGCTCTGGCAGTGGATAGTTTTTTTAAGAAGTAGGCACATATTCCATCCCATCCAGTAGATAGAGATGGTTTTAGGTTGCGTAGAGCTTTTTCAACATTGTCTTCTGTAAAATTGATATGTATTAGATCATTGTAGTTGTCTGTGGTTCAACTAGGAAATACTGGGCATGATCCATTGCATTTTACAAATACTGAGCCAAAGAATGTGTTAAAGAGGTTGGCTTTAATGGTGTCATCATTGCAGTCTTTACCATTAGGTCCTTTCAGGGGTGGAATGGACCTTGAGTCTTTTAGTTTGTTGTTTACAAAATTGTAGAAAGTGCGGGTGGAATTGGTACGTAGAAGGTTTTCCTCTTGTTAAATATGATAATTGGTGCATTCAGTCTTTATCTGGTGGCATAAATTTTTGTATTGGCTTTTAACGTTGGCAACGTGACCAGCTAATGGTTGATATGGTTTGCTGCCAGAGTCCTAGGTATCAACCAAATATCTTCTTAAAATATACGATGTTCTGAGTAGCACAGTTTTTTGCAGTTCAGCTGATATTATTGCAGGAAGCTGCAATTTCTTGATGTGTTTTGTAAAATTTTTGGACATGGTATCAAGTACCCCAATGACAATGGGTATCACTGTTAAACATGTTTCATCCATAAACATGAAGTTTCAATGGCGAAGTCGAGATATTTTGTGATTTTTTTCCAGTTCTTTTTCTTCAACTCTGGCGTCTCCTGGTACAGCGATATTAATAAATTGTATGCTTCGGCCCTCGACAACCATAATATCTGGCGTGTTGTGTTCCAAATGGTGATCCATCTGTATTCAAAAGTCCCACAAGATCTTCACTGTCACATTTTTGAAAACTTTTTCCACTTTATGTTCCCATGACTTTTCGGATACAGGTAGGGCATATTTTTACATAATGACCAGTGGATTAATTCAGCAACTCGATCATGTTATTGTTATTGTTATTTAATATAACCCAGGATAATGTTGCAAGATCCAATCTGAGTTGATCCCCGGGACCAGAAGTTTTGTCTTCCAAACTTTCAGACTCATGGTGGAACCAAACTTCTGGGAATTTCTCTCCAGTTCCTTCCTAGGCTAGAGAGAAATTCCCTGAAGTTGGGCTCCAGCATGAATCTGAAAGCTCAGAAAATAAAACTTCTGGTCCCAATGAGTGACCCAGATGGGATCCTGCATACTGTGCATTATTATTATTAAATGTATTTGCCACACATCTCTCCCACAAGGCAACTGCTGTTTTTAAGTGCAGTTTATTAACTCTAAAGTCAAGAGAGCTCATACATTTTTCTGTTTGAAAAGAGTTTGAAGTCCACAATTCCATGCCAAACATGAAATCTGCTTTTCCTGAAAATGTACAGAAATATTGACAACACCTATTCTTAGGTATCATGTATTATTTGTTTGAAATGAGTAATTAGGCTTCCTAAATTTGGGTGGGAAAAATCCAGCACAACAGAAACAAGATGGGAAATTAAGAAGCTGCAGGAAACCACCTTCTTTATGGATACTGAAAAAATTAGTAGGAGAACTAACTTACAGGCTTGGGATAATGTCTCGCATAGTTTTTAAACTGAATACTTGATTATATTGGAATGGCTAGCTGATTGTCTTATATTGGTCACTTTACTGTTTTTTCATATATATGCCTGGAAGTTAACTTGCAAAAAATTCAGACATACATTTATGGACATATACAAAGAGTGAAATTTGATAGCGCTCTGAAAATATGAAACCTGCGGTCTTCATAGTGGATGCATTGTTCATGGAAAAATGCTTTATTTTTGTCTTCCCCAGTGGCATATGGTGTATGCACAAATCTTTATAAACAGCTTCACTGAGCAGTGTCCTTTTCATCCTCCTAATTTATATTAAACTTTATGATGTACAATATCTTAAATTTATTACTGATAGCAAGGGTGGCAATTATAATTAAATATTACACAGGAGTTAAGGGTTGGGGAGTTAATCTAACAATATTATGTATCTGATATTGCAGAGGGAGAGAAAGGAAAAATATCACAACAGGCAAGCTCTTTTGAAAGTTCCTTGTTCTAAGCCAGGCCACAAAATTATGCAGCATAGCTGAGAGTGCAATGTAGAACAGGTTTTTAAAATACGTTTCTGACAGTGGCAGTTGCTGCCTTTTTAGAATGCTAAAAAGTTCATCATTAGAAGAAACTGACAGAACTGGAGACTTGACTGTTGTTGGCACTAGGGAGGCTGATTCTTCATCAGATGGGTAGATGGGGTAGATGGATGGCAGGCTGGTGGGCTTCTAAATCAGAAGGATAATGAGAATTTCAAGCAGGGGAAGACATGAGTTGGTTTCTCCAATTCTCTCAAGGATTAGGGGAAACATATCCAAACTTCTTATTTTAATGTGGTCAAAACCAAATGAAAATTAACTTTGAAACATTGAGAAATGCCAAGGAACTCTAACAAACTAAAAAGGTGCTGGAGTTTAAGCTGACATTATATATCACCAAACATCTTTCTATCTATGAAGGGAAACACCTGAAAACTTTTGTGAAGATGAGATGCTTTCTGTAGACAATGTGATAGTTACTCTGGTTCGTTGGTATAAGTTGTTCTCACCCCAATCCTGATTCACTTTGCCCCCTAATATTTGCAGCTTGACATCAGTGCTAGGATGACACCATAAAGGTCTATGGAAGAGAAAGTTGGATTTCAAAGAAGCAGGAGAGGAAGATATTGATGCTTTTGAAATTTGGTGTGGGGAAAAATTCTTGAGAATGCCATGGACAGCCAGGGAAACAAATCAATAGATCATGAAACCAAGTAACCCAGAGTTTTCACTCAAGACACAATGTCCAGGATGAAATTTTCCTACTTCAGTCACATCATGCAAAGGTGCAACAGACTAGGCTGCAATGTTGGGAAAGGTGAAAGGAGAGAGAAGAAGAGGAGAACTAACAACAAGGCTCAGTTATAGCAGCAATGGATGCACAATTACAAGACCTGAAAAAACAGGTTAGGGGCAGCAGTATGGAATTGCCCTTAGTGGCAAACAACCAATTTGACTACATTATTGCCCTGGGGGTAATAATTTATTGGGAGTTGAGGACAAAGTAGAAAAAGAATACAGAGGCATTGCTGCTAAAATTCTTTCTCAATCCCTAATAATAATTCTATTCTGAATATACTCACCACATCCCTTTCAGTCTAGGGCTGTGACGAAGGCCCAAGATACCTAATAAAGATACACCTTGCCATTTGATATTATCTTCTGTCAATTTAAGATTAGTTTACATAGAAACAAATATGAGCTATTATTAATTTAAAGCATCTGCAATAGTTTAAACCTAGGACTGAAACATCAAAAGCAATGTCTACAGCTATTGTTTCTCTGCAGACCACATGATTTTTGAAGACAAAATAACTACTCAAACCCTATTTACAAGTACAAACATGTCCTGCACCCTATTAAAACAATTTGATGCTTTCTTGCTGAGCCTGTGTTTAAACAGAGTGAAACAACAGCACCATTGAGGCTTTGATTATCTTCCATTCATCTTAATAGGATGAGAAATTCACATCCGGGAGCCTAATGCAATTCTCCCTGAACTCAACAACAGCTTACCCTGTGATTGCTTTGGGAACTGTGCCACAGTTTTAGTCTGCAGATTCTGGTTCCATTAAGCAATAGATTATTTATTTACTTATTTATTTATTCAACTTGTATACTGCTGAATCCAGTAGGATTCCCAGCGGTTAGCAGTGCTGTACAATGAAAACGTCCATGGCAATTAGATGATAAAACATCCAGATTAGGAATTAAATAAATCTACATAAAATATCCATAGTAAGATAAAAATAACCATGCTGAACTGATCAGTTCAAATTAAAGAACGGCCAGCTGTAACAAAACCATACCCCAAACAACACATTCAGTGCAGATGACATCTGATTAATCAGTAAATGTGTGGAAGAGCTCAGTTTTGAATATCTTCTTAATCAAAATAAAAGAGGGCAGGCAATGCTGATTTCCACTGGAAGGCTATGCCAAGGAGTATTCATTTGGGAGCTACGTGGCATATACATTTAACAAATTCTTATTTTAGGGTTGGTTGAACAGTCAGCCACATATTTTGACTAGATTTGGCATTGTTAACTACTTATCAAGTCCTTCCTGACAACCTGGGATAGGCAGATGTTATTTAAATATATTAAAGTTATCAATTCAGGATACAAGCTATTCCAGGTAAAACCTTTGTCTTTTGCAGTGACTGATGACGTTTTTGTCAATGCCAAAGGTATTCAAGCTCCAGATATTTTGAAATTGCACCCAAGGTGACTATTATTATTGATGCTATCTTTGCTTTCTTTTGCCACAGCTGTTCTACTTCTGTTTGCAGGACTTTACATTTTATTTTTGTTATCCAGTCCTTTCTCTTCTATTCTGCTATCTCCAGGTATTGCAATATCTACTATCCAGATAATAATATTCACATATCAGGCTTTAATTGAAAACGGGATACCACACAGCTTCCTTTCCCTGGTTAACCATATAAGTCAGATTGATTGATTGTGGCAGGATAATATAAATTTCCAAGTGTCCAGATGCCAAGCTAAACAGGGATTGATAGGTCAATACTAACATTATTCCCAGAAACTTATCAAGTCAGTGCAGGGCCTGAAATAAAGTTGAAATATGCCCTTCACATATAGGTCCAATTAACAAAAGCATTAACTGAGGTTTGAACTGGTGTTCAAAGTTCACATAGAACACAGGTGTCAAACTTGTGTGATCCCCTTCACGGAGCTGGGGTGGGTATGGACTGTGCTTGATGCATCAGGCCCACGGGCCACCAGTTTGACACCCCTGACATAAAACATGCTGTAGTAATCTAGATGAGTGGTGTAGACAGCATGAGTTACTATGGCAAAATTATTTTGCTTTTAGTAGGATTGCAGCTGGCACACCAGACAAAACTGAGCAAAGGTTTCTCTTAGTCCCAGCATCCACCTTCTCAGCTAGAAATAACCATGAGTTCAGGAGGTGCTTCAGGTTGCTGTCACACTCCTTCAGGGATAGCACTTTCTCTCAAGGAACAATATTGGTACAAACAAAGAGCTTTGGTGTACAAACAGCGACTACTTTTCACCTCAAAGTTACCTGAAGTACTGATTTCTGATCTCCTAAAATATACAATGGTACTCCACACCATACCTTTGCCAAAAGATAAAGAACATATTCAAATTGGATGCTAAGGAATTTATCAATCATGAACTAAAAAATTGAGTTTGCTGATAATACTATAGTAGTGGTCTCTATAGCCTCTTTCAAGGAAGCTGGCATCATGTTCCATAAAGAAGTTTTAAAAAGAAAAGATGACCAAATAACACTACCTAGGGAAAAGGGAGGTGAAGTTTTTTGTTTAAAGTCCAGAGTAATAAAGCAGGAATCTGTTAATAAAATCAATCTCAATGAAGTAGTTTAAGCCTTCCTATGTAGTTGATTTCCTGGTTGGATCTGCCTAGTAGGGCTCTTAGAACAGCAGTGACAAGAAGGATTCAGGAAGGCCATGGGTCAAGACTGCTGATGATTAGAGGACATTCTACACAGCACTCTATCCAGTACAGCTCTCAGAACAAAACATGTCTCAAATAACAAAGTCAGATTCTACCTCAGTCACTACACTGTGTTCTGCACATGAAGAATAAGAGTGGCTTTATTGACAAAATACAATTGGCTGCTGCAATTAAACAGAAGAATTTTATGTTTTATATTTATATGTTTTATCTTATTCCTAAAAGGGAATTGGCATGATAGCAGTGTTCAGGGGTTGCCACAAAGAAGAGGGAGTTAAGCTATTCTCCAAAGCACCTGATGGCAGGACAAGAAGCAATGGGTGGAAATTAATCAAGGAGGGAAGCAACCTAGAACTAAGGAGAAATTTCCTGACAGTTAGAACAATTAATCAGTGGAACAACTTGCCTCCAGAAGTTATCAATGCTCCAACACTGGAAGTTTTTAAGAAGAGATAGGATAACCATTTGTCTGAAATGGTATAGGATTTCCTGCCTAAGCAGGGGGTTAGACTAGAAGACCTCCAAGGTCCCTTCCAACTCTTATTCTATTCTATTCCATAAATAAGGACACAGAACAACAGCCCAAATTCAGTAAGGAGAATTAAGATGTTTCCCTTATTTCTATAGTGTAGGCCTGATCAAAGATTCACACTGTAGCATGGTACGGGAATCCTGCTATTGTCAGTAGACAACCAGGCACTAAACAACCACTTGCTCATCACAATCCCTCTGGATTAATAAGGTACCTGGGGTGGACAACCTCTTCCCTAGGTCCTTTTCTCAACTTTTCCCCACTGTAAACACAAGGTCCCCCTTAAAAAAGCTGTTTTCACTTAAATGTTTAGAAAAGGCTTTGGGGTATATGGTGTCTTTCTTTTGCAACTTTCCTATATAACAACTTTCTCACATAGTGAATAAGCCTTCTAGCTTAGCATAGCTATGATTGAGAGGAAGGAAATGCATTATCTTGTCTTTGATTTCAAAAAAAATAAGAGAAGAATGGAACTTTGCTAGCTGAACCAAAGTAAACAGAGATGTTTTATCACTGAACCTCTAGCTGTATAGCTGTATATGGTTACTGACTCAAATGAAAAAAAAAGTTACTGATACAAGCCTGATAAGGAACCACAGGATGGAAGAGTGTCAGACAGTTTCATCATTTCAGGTTACAGGAAGATTACTGCACTAAAGATATCTTGGAAATTAGCTACCTTTGTTAACAGAATAACACAGTTGGAAGGGACCTTGGAGGTCTTCTAGTCTAACCCCCTGCTCAAGCGGGAAACCCTATACCATTTCAGACATAGCTAACATAACTAACCCTATACCATTTCAGATAGAATAACATAACTAAGGATATTAATTGCTTGATTTGCTTGCTCATGTTTTATTGAGCATTATATTGTTTATAAAAGTGTACAGGTAGTCCTCAGCTTACGACCCCAATTGAGCCCAAAATTTCTGTTGCTAAGTGAGACATTTGTTAAGTGAATTTTGCCCCATTTTTTGACCTATCTTCCCACAGTTGTTACGTGAATCACCACAACTGTTAAATGAGTAACATGGTTGTTAAGTGAATTTGGATTCCCATCGACTTTGCTTGTCAGAAGGCTGCAAAAGGGGGGGGTCACCTGACACCCTCCCCAGGACACTGCAATGGTCATAAATGTGAGTTAGTTGCCAAGCATCTGAATTGTGATCACATGACCACAGGGATGCTGCAATGGTTGTAAGTGTGAAAAATGGTCATAAGCAGGGGTGGGCTGCTGGGGGTTTGTAGGGGTTCGGAAGAGCCCCTAACTAAGATTCTGCACAATTCAGAGAACCCCCAAATCCCACTTCTGGCTGGCCCACCCTGCCCACTTTGCCCCTCCCAGGAGTTCCCCCATGGCCCATTTTAGATGCAGGTAAGTGCAGGGCATACACAGAGGCTTGGGGAGGGCAAAAAAGGAGTCTCTCAGAAGTTTGGGAAGGCCGGAATCAGACCATTTCCGGCCTCCAGAGGGCCTCCAGAGGGCCTGCTGAGACTGAGGAGGCCATTTTCGCCCTCCCAGAGGCTTGAGGAAAGCTTCTGGAGCCTGGGGAGGGTGAAAACGCCCCCGCCCTCCATGGTGCAGGAGGCCGACTAGGCCACACCCACCATAGCTATGCTCACCCAGCAACCAGGCAGAAAACCCCTTGCTAAAATTTTTGAAGCCCACCCCTGGTCATACCTCACTTTTTTCAGTGCTGTTGCAACTTCAGATGGTCACTAAATTAACTGTTGTAAGTCAAGGACTACTGTATTTATGTTTTTTGATTGATGCCTTGTAGACCATAATGAATCCTTCAGATTCTGCAGTATATAACCATAATAAACAAGCAAATCAATCAATAAACAACCCTAAGATAGATGGGTGTAATTGTTATGTATAAAATGCTAACCATGGAGCTCTGGGACTCCTACTACATTTTCTCCTGACCTTTTCATCACCATAACCAGTTGGGTGGCAGAAAAAATGCTATGAAATGAACAAAATTGTCCTTAGGCACTTCTTATGAGCTTCTTGCATGCAACTGTTTATCTACTGTTTATCAACTGTTTATCTAGTTGTGATACTTAGTGTGCTAAACTAGATCAATTTGGACTGAACCAACACAACTCTTACCGTGGTCTTAAGTCCAAAATGTTGAAGGCTCATTAAGAGAAGATGCCCATTAAGAAGAAACAAGTGGTTCCACAATTATAAAACACTATCTCTTACTTTGTTTACTCTTTAACAACATTAAATTATGGAAGGTTGAACACTTCTCTAGGCATGATCAAAATTTTGGGAACTCTCCTTTTTAGCCAAAATGTAAAATCTGAGACAACTTTTGTTTGAATCATAATTTACAGAAAATCAAATTAACCCTTGATGTGCTGCTCCTTGAAATAAGTGTCATGTGTATCATGCTTCAGTCTAGCGGTTATCTAATTAAATAACCTGAAGGGCTCCATATATCAGAGGCCTATTGAGGAGAATGAGCCTCATAACTAAGGGGGAATTGCCTTCATGACTCACTTGAGATTTTGCCTTTTTATAACTTACGATCCACTTTTACTCTAATGGAAATTATTTGTATTAATGATATACAATGGCACTGCTTACTCCCTGACATGTTCTTTTTCTTACTGGAAAGTAAATGAAGGACAGTTGAACTATTTATGCATAGAGCAGATATATAACAGAAGCGTGCACACATTTAATGAAAACAATTTTGCCATTCCCGTTTTTATGGATTGAACTTTGCATGTGTCAATAAATCAGAAGTGATATTCAGCAGGTTCTGACCAATTCTGGAGAACTGGTAGTGGAAATTTTGAGTAGTTCAGAGAACTGGCAAATACCACCTCTAACTGGCCCCGCCCCCATCTATTCCCTGCCTCCTGAGTCCCAGCTGATTAGAGTGCCAGCTGATCGGCTGGGTCTTTTTGTTGCCATGCACAGGAGAACAGAGCTGGAAAGCAGGTTAGTGGGGAGGGGACAGAATAGGATTTGGCAGTAACCTTTCCCCAGGAGTGAGGAGGGAATGGAGATTTTGCAGTATCCTTCCCCTGCCATGCCCACCAAACCACACCACACCCACCAAGCCACATCCACAGAACCAATAGTAAAAATATTTGAATCCCACCACTGCAATAAATGTGCCCTCAGTTACAGGGCCACTTGTAGAACCCTAAATATTTAAAAAGAATTATTGCACTTTATTAATATTATATGTTACTGTAAGAATTAAACAATGCAGTATTTTTTTCTAAAAAAGGAACATCAAATAATGTGTTTGAACATCATTGTACTCCTCTAATAAGCTATTAATGAGTTTTGAAGGTATAAAAAACTTTTCAAACATTTTGTTTGTGAGAATGCCATCCTAAAATGACATAATCTCTTGATGTTTTACTGGTTAATTATTATTTGTAATTCTTAAAGTCTCATACTTATTGGTTAGCCATGTTTTTATCCATGGTATAAATCTGATGATGGGGAATCAAATAAGATAAATAAATCAGCAAAATACTATAAATTGTTGCAAGCAGTTGGCAGCAAGAATGTATAAAGTTACTAAGCTACCTTGTCTATGTGAGACCATTTGCTCTTCTAACTCAGGATAGGTCATACAGATTAGCAAGGCTGTCAATAGTTTCAAACCAAGACTAATTAAAAACACCAGATCCTGTGGAACAGGGGTGTCAAACTCGAGGCATCATCACGGCGGCATCACATGCTGTATTGCGACTTTTTTTTCTCTTTGCTGAACTAGGCATGGGTGTGACCAGAGTGTGATGCATCCAGCCTGTGGGCTGCGAGTTTGACAGCCCTGCTGTGAAATGAAATTAGAACCTTTTTCACATGCACCAATTTCAAGACAGCATGTGCAGGCATTTGACTGAAGCTCCATCCATTTCTTACATACATGAAACACATATTGAAAGGAGGTGGGTCTTTGCATGATCACACCTCCATCTTGGGTTTTTTTAAATCCCTCATACAGAGTCTCTTGACCTGATGAACTCTTCATACTACTCCTTCCCCATTAAACAATTTGGTCTGAATGAACATTCTCTTTTTATGTGAATTATTTCAGGACAACTCATGGTTGTCATGCTGCCATACACTGATCTTCATTTCTTTGTAAAATAAAGTATTTGAGATAATTAGCACTTTTTCCCCCTCCACTCCACTCCAGAGGTGGAGAAACTTTTCCCTATAGTTGCTTTTTGTTTCTGTCATTATGTTTTCAATCTTTTAGGTTTATTTTGATTCTTCTCTATATTTTTGTTTAACACTTTTGTGGTAACTTTTGTAAACCACTTGAGACTTTTAAAAAACAGCAATACAGTAATACTAATTAATAAACAATTGGTATGCTTAAGGCTGCAATCTGATATATTTACCTCTGAGTAAATTTCCTTAAATTTGTGGGATTTAAAGCTGATTAAATGTATTCCTAAATGCATTGCAAATGAATCATGAAATCTTTCTTGGAATCAGTATGAGGTAGGAAAAAAATCTATAATTTAAAAGTCATTGTATTAGTATTTACTATAGTTGGTTAAATCAGGACTGCCTACAGTTGGAGAATATTGTTTTCTGTTTTCTTCTACAGTTGTGTTTCCTCTTCTGTAGAATTTGTCTATAAAGGAAAAAAAACCTCCCAACATAAGGGGAGGGGAGGGGACAGCATTGCTAGTTCCCAAAGTTGCCAATTATCTTGCTTGTAAATGTGCATTGGAGAAAGAGCAGGATCTCTTCATCCACAGCCAAGATCCCATATGTCATTCATTATCATATTGATTAAAAATGAGTTTCTTCCTTTGTCTCTACTCAAGCAGCTACTAACCACAGGCATTTCATAGGGTTACTTTATATCTTTCTTATTTCATGTGCACATAGTTAACTATTATGATTTGGGAATTCTGAGCCTGTAAAGTTTTTGAGAAGCTAGGAAGAAAAATAACCTAACATTTTGAACTGTTCCCTATACATAGAATGCCTTGTTTGATTAGAGCAAGTTCTAAACAGCCTAATCCAAAATTCTCTGCAAGTCAAGAGTAAGGCAAGAAAATGATGACTTTTCTCTGTTCATTCCTTCCATAGATTTTAGTTCTACCTAACTTTTAATATGCTGCTTTGCATGCACCCGCCCTGCACCCAAGGCTGAAGTCCAGGTCATTCAGTAGGAAAGGAGGATTCAATACAGATAGTCTGACATATTGTGAAATAGAATTGAGCCAAGATTTAACTTTTCTCATAACACTTCTCCACAGCCTCCATTTTTAATCCCAAATTCTTAAAAATGACTAGAAGGATATCAGTGGCAAGGTATGACAGTCAATTTCATTTTGGTAGAGGGTGGGGAAGAGGGCTGTGGAAACAGGAAGGAGGATGAGGCAGGATTTCCAACCAACAGGAACTAACATTCCCAAATTTCCAGCATGCACACTGTAGAACTATTCTTGCAACTGTTTAGTTCATTACTCAGGTGGGAAACTGTTTTGGAACTCCAGTGATGCCATGGGAATCCATAGTCATGGCCTCCATTCTAGTTTGGCACTAATGCAGATTATGAAGAGGCTATGAGAATATATCTGAGGTGTTTAATTTTTTTTAATATCCCTGGAGAAAAGAAAACTCACTTTACAGAATTATTTTACAATGTTCTGTGTACCTGTATATGTTTTTGTGTGAAATGCCATTTCTCTTTCCCTTTACTCCCAAATAGTGTTTTGGACAAATAGCCTAGAACAGAGACACTGGAACAATGAAATAGGGAATCAAATTATCACTATATAGGAGCAACAGTGGCAGCAGATTAAAAAATACAGAAAAAAGAAGCATGAAGAACTTATAGATGTTTCCCACTAGAAAAATTCTGTAAAATTATTCCCTCACCTCCCCTCCCCCCCTTTTTTTGGCCCTCAGTAAGGTAGAGATTCTGAAAATTCAAAATTTCCCTTTCATTCACAGATCAGTTATCTAATGACTCCTTCCACAATACAAATGTTGTATTCAGAGTATGAAGTTCCTTAACTGCCTCAGGCAGCTTTGGTAGTATCTTCTAAGGAGACCTATCCAATAATCCACAGCCAGCTACAAGTGCTTTGATGTGAACCAATATATCATGCACACACAAGATCTCCATTAATTTGAAAGGTATTTCCATGTGAATTAGCCTCTTTCATTTGAAAAGGGTACAGAAGGCTTCACAGAATTAAGTCCTGTGCAGCTGATGAAACTTGTAGCTTTGAACAAATTAATGGATAGGAATATTACCCTAAAGCCATCTGTGCACCAAAGCAAATACACATACTTTCACAAACCAGTTTGAAGCATTCCTCCACTATAAATTCTGCTCTTTTAAAATTAACTTAGTTTTACCTTTGGTTCTTTTTAAAGTGGGGTCACTTGCTATTAAGCTTCCTTGTTTTCTGATCCCAATTAAAATGGGATATCTTGAATGAGTTATGGGTTTCCAAATAGAAAGTTTAGATCTGCAGAAAAGAAAAGAAAAAAAGTGGATGCCATGCTTTGCAATAATTTAGATTGGCATTATAGAAATCAGACCCATACTTTTAAACAGAGGATGCTACACTATTGGGACTCACCTCAAGAAGCATATTGTCAAAGAGAAACTGCAGATGATGTTTAATAGTTGTCATATCAGTATTCATTGGAAAACTATCAAGGGGATTTTAAAGCTAAATCAAGAGAACAATTAACAGCAGAAGAATATAGTTGTCAATAGTTCTCCCATTTACAGTTATCTGAAAGATTTCAAATGGATAAAAAGTCTTACGGTATAGAGCAAAGTCAGAATTTAAAATAGAATTGAAATACAATTTCAGATAGACTTAGAATAACTTTATTGTCACTTTAACTGTACACTAATCGGCATACATTAAAATGATACTTTGTTGCATACAGCTCTCAAAGGGTCACCAGCTCCAATATACACTACATAAATATGACAAACAAACAAACAAATAAATAAATAAATATTATGCATATACTCACATACCCACATATAGTATTTTATATGACATAGAGAAACAACATAGTCTAGTGTGAATGTATAGATGTACATGGCAAGAAAAGCATTTTTTATTTATTTGTCAAGCAATTATAAGATAACAGGTATAAATATAAACATAGTTATAAATACATGAAATGGATACATATAAGAAAAATAAAAAGAAACAATAAGACAGGGATGGTAGGCACATTGGTGCGCTTATGCACGCCCCCTACAGACCTCTTAGGAAAGGGTGAGTTCAATAGTAGACAGTCTAAGGTTAAAAGTTTTTGGGGTTTGGAGAAGAAACCACAGAGTCAGGTAGAGTATTCCAGACATTGACCACTCTGTTGCTGAAGTTTTTATTTCCTGCAATCAAGTTTGGTGCAGTTTACCTTGAATTTGTATCTATTGTGTGCTCTTGTTTTATTATGGTTGAAGCTGAAATATAAATTGATGAACATATTATTGACTCAGCCTTCCATCCTCTCAGGGTAGGTAAATTGAGGACCCAAGATTGTTGTGGGCAATAAGCTGACTTTGTAAAAATGCCGCTTAGTAATAAGCAGGCATATACAATGGAATGAAGGCTATTGTTGAGCATACTGGGTTGTATCCCAAAAAATTGTAAGCTGCCCTGAGTCTTCGGAGACGGGCGGCATATAAATGTAATAAAAATAAAAATAAATAAATAAATATTATTGCTAAAGTGTCTAAACTTTTGTTGAAATTTAAAACAGAACAAATTAAAGAATATGCAATAAAGTGGGCTAAGAATGTTGGTTATACTGATGGATGAATTGGAATATAGTTAAATTGTTGAAATTGACATTTTGTTATGACTTCATAAATAAAATGATGTATTGTTGATGTATGATGCTGTACAAATGATATAGAATGCATAAAGGAATTTTAAAAGTGTGCTCAAAATGTGACCAACATGAACATTTTATCATGTTTGATGGACATGTAAAAAAGCTAAAACTTTTTAAAGTATCAAATATATATATTTTGATACAGACGTTTTAAATATCCATATTCAATTGAAACAAGAATTTTTCCTCTTTAAATATACAAAGATGGACAGATTTAACATTTCCCACTATGGAGGAATGGTTGTGAATTTGACAGATTTTGGTGAAATAGATAATATAAAATAGATTGTCTTCTTTGATTTGAGAAAAGACATTACCTACATTTATTGGGGACTGGAAGCCTCTTGTGGACTTTTTACGCAAAACTGAAAACAATAAAGTGATTTATGGTTTTATGATTAGGGAGGATAGAGTATAGAAAGAAGAATCATATGATGCAACTTTAGAGAGAGGATAAAATGTATTTGTATTCTTAATTACTGTGAACAATATTGAAACCCTTTTCTTTTTCTTTGATCTTTTTCTTCTTCGTTGTATTTGCTTATGTTCATTTTTATCCACATTTAAAACTTTTAATAAAATTATGTACATATAAAAGATAATGCTTCATTATGAAACCAATCAGATTTACTGTAAAAATGATAAAATCATAATAATGTGGTAACTATGGGCAGATGTTTCAGATATGACATGCTAGAGTCTAGAAAGAAAGACCTTAAACAGCTGGAATATTTCACTGATACCTAATTAAAATAAGAATTAGAGTGCTTTTGACCTGAACTAAGCACTGTGTGATCCTTTTGAAAGCAATTTTAATTGTAAATGGCTGTTTGAGGTCATTATCACCAATAAATTTCTTATTTTTTTTCCTAATGCAATGTTTTAGTTGTAATGTATAGAAAAGTATACCATCATAGTGAAAGGATTCTTTAAAAAAAAGAAATCCTGTTGCTGCATTCATCTCTAGTACAGTTCAGATGTATCCCAGTGCTTAGTAAAATATAAATTACCATATCCTCACTCTTGATGTTGATTCTCTTTGTCTCCCATGTCTATGTATTTCATGTTCAATACATATCAGCCAAACACATTTTACAATTTGCTAGGTGTGTTAACACTAAGATTCTGTCCTATACATCTCCGGTAGAGAGAAAAGTGACTTGAATCCAGTCATAGAATGGAAAGGTATATAATTCAGGAAACATGCCAGCTGCATGTTTTACTTTGGTTTACTCTGTAGACAAATCATTCCCCCCCACACACCAGAAAGGAGTGTGCTCAGGACCAGATGAAACCATATTGACTCCTGAAGCAAGACAAGATGATACCCATTCTTCACACAAAAGATGACTGGATTGCCAACTGAATTCTACAACACAAGTGATTTGGAGGCAGCATTCTTCTCTAGACCTATGAGCAACAATCATTTAAACAAACAAGATGCCATATAGTATAACCCTATTTGAATAGTAGGGAACAGCCAGAAGTTGGTAAGAATTTGGATGTTGTTGCTCCTGCTTGGGCACATCTGGTGCTGAAAGGGCTGCCTTGCTCCACCTAATTGGAGCAAAGCTATTTTTAAGATGTTTGAACCATCTTACATTTTATAGTCTTCCATGGTTAGAATTTTTCTACTGGAGTATTCCATATTTTTTTTAAATTTAATTTAAATTAATTGCCACCCATCTCATATTGGAACAAGTCTGGGTGGCTTATGTTTTCTATATAAGATTCTACTCATTGTATTTTGTTCTGGAGATTTGGAAAGAAGAGGTTGACTCTGGAATAAATGGACTAGATAGTGATTGATTGATAGATAGATAGATAGATAGATAGATAGATAGATAGATAGAGATAGAGATATAGTTACAGATATAGATATAGATATAGATAGATATAGATATAGATATAGATATGGATGGATGGATGGATGGATGGATGGATAGATAGATAGATAGATAGATAGATAGATAGATAGATAGAAATATATATGTCTTATTCTGTGTGTGAAAAGGGGATTACAGAGAATAAGAAGACTGTTATGAATACACTTTTCTTATTGAGTCATTTTCTTATTCTTCAGGATGAGAGAGAACTTTCATTCTTTTCAGTGTGGTCAATACCAAAAGGGAAAGATGGATTAACAATCAAAGAGAAAACTAAATAAATTACTGCTGGTTTTGGTCTCCCAAAAAATTCTGTAAATCAATGATGTTAGCATACATTTACCCAGCTGTCCTTCTAATTCCTGTGCCAAATCCTTTGTATACAATAAAAGCATGACTTTTCACTGTTCTTTGTGTCTACTTTGAGGCAATTAAGTCTCTTCATTTTCATCCCAACTTTATTTCAGCGTTAACTATGTCCTGTAATTTACAGAAAGAAGAAAAGAATATTTTCAGTCCACAAATCTGTTTCAGCATAAACAGAGTTGCCCACCCATGTTTGAGGGGCTGAGTATTCAGTTTCTCTTAAACGACCTTGCAGTGATCTGTGAAAGTAAGTAAGGCAAAGTAACCTTTTCACTTCAGCAAAGACTTGAACCTACAGGAGGTCATCTCAATCTGTTCCCTTCTCCATGTATTAGATTAAAAAGGATTGCTCCTAGAGAATTGCTGATTTCTGCAAATGCCTATTTTGAGCTAATGCCAGGCTGAGAAATTGTCCTGCTTCCCCCCCGCCCCCCTATCAATTCAATTTGAGGAAGGAAATGTGCCTTAAAAAATTCCTTCAGAGAAAAATGTGGATGAAATGTGGTGGCATTTTTGTAATTATTTAGTTATGAAAAGTCAAAGGATGTAAAGGGCCTTGGTGGCTCAGGCTGTTAATTGCCTGCACTTAAGTTCCAGCTGCCTACAACTGCTGTAGGCTCGAATCCCACCAGGCTCAAGGTTGACTCAGCCTTCCATCCTCTCGGGGTAGGTAAATTGAGGACCCAAGATTGTTGGGGGCAATTAGCTGACCTTGTCAAAATGCCGCTTAGTAATAAGCAGGCATATACAATGGAATGAAGGCTATTGCTGAGCACACTGGGTTGTATCCCAAAAATTGTAAGCCGCCCTGAGTCTCCGGAGAAGGGCGGCATATAAATGTAATTTAAAAAAAAATTATTAGAGAATCATCTATCTGGTAGCCTGTAATGCTTTCCTACCTTTCAGTTAGATTCCAATGAAATACATTTTAAGAGTCTGTCACCATTAAGGAAGAGTCCTGAATTGGATAAACTTTTGGGTCATGTCTCCTTCCTCTGGAGAAATTCAAAGACATTGTTTTCTCACTTTTTCCACTTTCATGAAGAATTCCCAAAAGCAACTTGCACTTAGAGAATTTGTGGAGATGGAAAGGACCCCAATGGTCTTTTAGTCAAACCCTCTGCAATGTGTAAGAAAACCAATTCAGCTATTGCATTCTCAAGAGGTAGCTGTCCATCCCTTTCTTAAAAACTTCCAGAGATGGAGAGTTGACATCCATCTGTCCAATGGGTCACTGTACAAGTAAATTAATTCCTGATATTCAATGCTATATTACCTCCCTTCTTTAGTTTCTTCTGAAACAAGGCTATCAAGCCTAGTATTTTACCCACAAAGTTTCTGTAGTTCTTATTACACAATACTTACCTTTCTGCCTCATGACTTCCAGCTCATCTTGCTAGTAACCCACATTTTGTGTATTAGTGTAGGGATATTTAAAATAATGGGTTAAATTCACTGTCTTCCTTTTTCCATTATGACTAATTTTGTTTCTTTTGGTGTTAAACTAGTGATTTCCTAAACACTTTGCTTTGCCCCTGCATTCTGTTCATTACTTGCCATTTTGTTACTCACCAATGGTCTTTTGATTGCTGTTCCCTTGCATTCTAGTATGAAACACTCCTTGACCAGATTAGCCAACTCTTGTCCATAGATATACGGTAATTTTCCCACTTAGTGAATTAATCCCAGCTCTGCAAAATAGTCCCTATTCCCTGGAATTTATACCACTGTTAAAACACCAAGTTTTGTGGCTTGTAAATTGCAATCCAGAACTCAGATCTAAACTGAATGCAGTCATTAACTAGTCAGAACCTGAAACATTGCATGATTTGTAAATGAAATAAGTAATACAACATGATGTATAAATGTGTATATCTAAAGAACAAAAATGTGGGCACAGTTCAGCTCACAGCTCCATCAGCTTGCTGTCCAGAATTTTATCAGATAAATTGGTAGCCTTAGAAATTTATTAATATATTTATATAGAAGAACCTTGCTTACATTTTTCTCAAAAATGTCTTAATGTTCTAACTAATTAAGCATGAGATCACAGGTACATATAAGCTTAATTTGTAATTAGTGCATAATGGTTAAAAAAACAGGTTTACATTCAAGTACAAATAACTTTCAATGAGCATCATAGTTATTGATGCAGTGGTTAGAAAACAAGAGTATGAGCTCTACTCCTGTTCTTGGCATGAAAACGAGTTGGGTGAATTTGGCCAGTCATACTTTCTCAGCCCAATTGACCTCAGAGGGTTGTGGTTGTGTGGAAAACAGGAGGTGGGAACATTGGGTATAACTCAGTGCCTTGAGTTATATATAAAAATGTGAAAATAAGACTCTAATAACAACATTACTTTGATTTTGATTGTCACCATCTTCAGAAGTGAGCCCGTTTTGAGGAAGAGTCAAGTAATTGGGTTAGAAAGGCCAGGGCATTGCCAGTTACTAAGAGAATGCAACCTGATTCAAACCAGGGACACAATCTGATTCATCAATTCCCTCAGAATTGTTTATTCAAAGTGCTCAATCACTCTGAAGATTGATATGAAGTAGTGATTCGACCAAATTAACTTTGATTTGAAGCCTTGAGTGGAAGTTTTCCACAATGTGGCTAGTTATTTCATTAGTGCTGTGTTTTGACTCATAAGGAATGAATTTCTCTATATAGTTTGGTTTGAGAGAAGGAGGTGCCATTTGCAGTTCTGTCCCAGTCTAGGCTGGCCCTAGAAACTCAAGAAATAGAGCAGTAAATGATTATTGCAGTCAAACAGCTGGGAATCTGCCCAACATGACCCTGTAAAATATTCTGTCCTTTTCTGGCCCTTTCAAACACTCTTATTTCTGTTTTTAACTAAGCAGTCAGTTATTATCACATCAGTAGCTGGTTATTACAACCCCACCTCAGTGGAGTGCTATGCTATTCCTGTTAACCTTTCATTATAAATCAATCTCTTTAGTTCTTTTACCATGACTTGAAAGTCTCTCCAATTTCTTAATATTATTCTGGTAATAAGATGCCTAGAAATTAACCCAATAATCTCAGGTTGCTTTCCTCAATTTGGCAAGAAACAAATGACTACTTTCATACATTCTGCTTTATTAGTTTCCATTCAGATTACCTTGCAACCTCATTTAGATGAGAGACCTGGGGAGCACCCAAGCTCTCCATATATATGAGAAGGCAACAAAAGTCTCATGATATAATTCACAACCTAGTTAGGCCCAGCATTTAAAATATTGATCTTGATGGAACAAAATTCTCCTCATAGCCAAACATTTCTGCTTGTCTAACTTATGGTTCAAACCAGTAATGAAAAACTTTATCTGCCAGCACAGAGCAGCACAGAGCTGCTTTGTGAAGGGCTGTATAGATGCTGAAGTTGTGACATGGAGGTCAAGACTAGCACAAGCAGCAGTATTTTGGAACAACTGGATAGAGAAGAAGGATATCTTCAGGCCAAATCCTGAATAGGTAATTGTTATGTTTGCATGAAGAGTCAGACGCGAAGAGCTTCAGTGAAGAGTTTATTTAGTGACTACAGCTCGAATGGATCCGACTTGGCTGGGCTACGGCTGCTACTTATAGCCAGCAGCCGTAGTTGCCAGCCAATCAGAGTGCAGGGTTTTCCCGCACATTTTAAACCAATCCTATTTGACATTTTACAAGAACAATTCAAACTAAACCAATGACATTCAAACCTACATACATAACACCCCTCCCCACTAGGTTCAATCCATACCAAACCTCAACCTATCTAATGTATTCCTTTAAATAGGTGGGACTCTTACGTGTACGTTGAGACCTTCGTGGTTCAGAAGTTTTAACGTTCTCACCCAGTGAGAGGGGAAATGTGTCTGCTGACATTTCCCTGTTGAGACTTCCTGTGAAGGGAGAGCCTGTTAGACTGTTAGAATCTGGTCTCTCCTCCCAACCCATCTCCATCCCAATGTCAGCACCCAAGTCAGGTAGTAATGTACAATCTTCCACTTCTAAGGATGGATTTTGGCATTGTGACAGGTTTTGGAATGGTTCCTGTCGTAATGGCTCATTACACATGAGGTTGATTCTTGCTTGCTGATTTTCCTCCTGTTCCTCCCCTTCCCCCCTAGAATTGACATCAGGTGAGGGAACTAGAGAGGAACAAGTGCGATGTTCCTGAGAGAACCTGGATCTAAGTTGATCAATGTGCCTGCTCCAGAGGAGTCCATCCTCTGTTTGCACCCTGTAAGAACGAGGGTCTGTGATCTGAGTTATCTCAGCAGGAATCCATGAAGGTTCACCCATAAGGTTCTTAGCATAAACAGAATCACCCACACTGAATGTGCGAACTTTGGAAGTGGAATCTAGTGGTGCGTTGGGTGCGTAAGTGGGATGAAGGCAGTCAAGGGAAGACCTAAGTTTCCTACCCATCAACAACTCTGCTGGGGATAAGTTATTAGATGGGTTAGGAGTGATGTGCTGAACACTAAGAAGTTTTTCAACTTTCTCAGTGATGTCCCCAGGACCCAGTTGCTAAAGCTTCTCCTTGGTAAAACGTACCATGCGTTCAGGCCGGCTGTTAGCCGAAGGGTGCCCAGGGGCAGTAAGGGCATGTCTGATACCCTGTTGTGCTAAATAGGATTCAAAAAATTGAGGGCCATTGTCAGAGACAAGAACATCAGGTAACCCGTGGGTTACAAAAAGTTTTTTGAGCTGTTTGATGACAGCATCAGTTGTGGTGGATGCCATGGGAATTACCTCTAGCCATTTGGAATATGCATCTACTATAATAAGAAAGGTGTGCTCTCTGGTAGGGCCAGCAAAATCAATGTGAGTCCTGGAACATGGTCCCCTAGGACATTCCCATTCCTGTGGGGGGCGAGAGGTGGCACAGGCCTGACTACCTGACAGTTGGGACAAGATGCAACCCAGTTTTCAACCATTTTGTCAATACCTGGCCACCATACATAACTCTTGGCCAATCCCTTCATCCTTACAATACCAGGATGACCCTCATGTAACATTTCCAAAACCTCTCTTTGCAGTTTTACAGGAATAACCACCCTGTTACCCCACAAAATACATTCTCTTAATACAGATAATTCAGTTTGCCTGGACTTAAAAGGTTGAGCCAGGTGAGGTAGATCTTGAAGAGGCCAACCTTTCTTAATCCAGCCTATAACAGGAGCCAATAAAGTGTCTTTGGCAGTCTCTCTGGCAATTTCAGCAGCATGCACTGGAAGCTTGGCAACAGTTTCTAGGAAAAAGGTGTGTGTTTCACGTTCAAGGTCCTCCTTGTGGCAAGGAAGTGGACAACGACTCAGTGCATCAGCATGTCCAATGTCCTTGCCAGGCTTGTGGATAAGTTTGTATGAATAAGCAGCAAGAAATTCAGTCCACCTCAGCATTCTTGGTGACAGGATAGTAGGTGTAGGTTTGTCTCCTGCCACAATGCCTAACAAAGGTTTGTGATCTGTAACAATGGTAAATGTTCTCCCATACAGATATTCATGGAATTTCTTAACAGCTGCAACAATTGCCAATGCTTCCTTGACCAATTGGCTGTAATTCCTCTCTGCTTTGGTCAAAGTGCGAGAGTAAAAGGCAATAGGTGCTTCTCTCCCACTGGGAAGCCTGTGGCTCAAAACCCCCCCCCCACTCCAAAAGGGGATGCATCACAAGTCAGTACAACAGGCAAATTCTCAGAGAACTGTATCAGTACAGCATCAGACGTGATTAGTCTTTTAATACTGTTAAATGCAGATTGTTCCTTCCTCCCCCAGACCCAAACAGACTTTCTGTCAAGTAATCTGTGCAATGGTTCAGCAATGGTTGCCTTCTGAGGTAGGAACATGTGATAAAAGTTCATGAGTCCAAGGAAAGCTTGCAAATCTGTTTTGCATTTAGGTCTAGGGGCTTCTTTGATTGCTTGAAGCTTGGCATCTGTAGGGTGGATGCCATGCTTGTCAATCATGTAGCCCAGGAACTCAACCTTGTCAGTTTTAAGAGTGCATTTTTCTTCCTTGACTTTTAACCCCACTTTCCTGAATCTGGTAAGAACTTCTCTGAGTCTTTCTTGTAACTGAGTGTCATTTTCAGCAGAGATTAACACATCATCAAAGTAAGGTACTACCCCTGGCAGTCCTTGCAGCATTCTTTCCATAAGGCTTTGAAAGATGCCTGGTGCCACGCTTACCCAAATTGTAACCTTTACATTTGAAGGCACCTCTATGAGTCAGGCACCTCTATGAGTCACAATGGTTTGGGCCTCTGCAGTGGCATCATCAACTGTTAGTTGTTGATATGCCTGGCCAGATCAATTTGGCAAAGACTGTACCCTGCCAAGTGAATGTAACAGATGATGCACCACTGGAACTGGGTATGCTCTGCTGCAGCGCATGGTTCAGTGTCCCCTTATAGTCTCCACAGATTCTTACTGACCCATCAGTCTTGACTGGTGTGACTATGGGTGTCTCCCACCTGGAGTGGTCAGTGGGCTCTAAAACCCCTTGAGCTATTAATTTGTCTAATTGTGCATCAATTTTTTCCTTTAAAGCAAATGGGACCCTTCTGGGCTTTAAAGATTGGGGGCACCTGGGGATGGTCTAGGTTGAAAGTGATAGGGGTCCCCATATACTTGCCAATCCTTCACTGAAGACCTCTGGAAACTCAGACTTCAAGACCTCCTCCCATTCAGAGTTGCTCACGTGATTGATGCCAGTCACCTCGATGCCTAGTGGCTTGAACCATTCAAGTCCCAGCAAGCTTAGGCGATTCTTGTCCATGATGGTCAGGGGCAAGCGTTTGGTGTGGCCTTTAAGCTTCATGTTGAATTCTCTTGTTCCAACTAGGAATCTTGTTCCTTGGTAGTCTTTAAGAGTCAGTGCTTGCTGGAAATGTTTCTTCTGAATGTTGAAGTAGCCTGTGAATAGTGTCCCATGACACCATAGATAAAAGGAGCCTGAGTCCACTTCCATTTGAAGGCCTTCCTTCAATGAGTACCTTCACATGTACTTTTCTGCTTCTCAAGGGTGAAGAATGACCAATGGTGACTGTTTGATGAGTTTCATTCTTCCCATTTGCTTCTGAGTTGTGCCCCATTTTCTCACTGAAGTTGTTGGGCTTGAAATCTTTGTCAGAAACTTTCTTCTGTGTGGAGGAGTTCTGGATGATTTGCAGACTCTTGCTAGATGACCTCTTTTTTCACAGAGCAGAGATGGTATCAAAAAACTTGCATTCAGTCTTGGGGTGCCCCCACAACCTCTGCAATAAAAGTCTTGCCTTTTCTTCCAGGTCTTTCTTTTCTTTTCCATTCTGAGTCTATAAATTCCTTCCTCCACCTCACTACAGTCTGATTCAGAATCTATCTTGCTGCATAATGAGTTGTTGTGGACTTTTCCACATCAGGATGAAGCGGGCCTTGAATAATTTTCTTCATGGCTGCCGCTGAGGACAGTGGCTTCTGCTGGGGAGGCCTCTTCTATGGCCTCCTTTAGCGTGATCTTAGGTTTTAATAATAATTTGCTCTGAAGCACCTTGTCTTTGAGGCCTAAAACAAACTGATCGCATATGGCCTCCTCAAGCTATTAAACTTCATCATGCACCCCAATGTCTCTTAAACTTGCCACTTCAGAGTCGTTAACGTTTTCGCACCCCCTTGATCCCGGGTAAAACTTGTGTCTCTTAATGAGACACGATACTTGTCTCAGGCGGCGTAATGGGCTCTTAAACTTTTGCCTTTTCTAAATCAGGCCATTCCATTACCTTCCGTCTGCAGCTCCGATCAATGCCTTCACCATCTTGAAGACTGA